>SDVV010006870.1:0-18143 GCA_016164225.1 Gammarus roeselii
TTATACTGATTCGGTAGAAAATTATTTAGGCATACATCGATATTCAACATAAGCATGTTGTCGCCAAGACGCGTTATGTCGTCAAAACGCCCCTGCATGTAGGGACCTCGAAACTGCCCTGCGTGTAGGGACGTAGAAACAGCCTTGTTCCAACACGTTAGGGTGTCAGTCTTGGGTGAGAGAGCAGCCTCGGACGATGGCCCGCCCCACCCATCCACCATCCAATGGGAGAGCGGACCTAGGACGATGACCCGCCCCGCCAATCACACCAGCCAATAAGAGAACGGGCCTCAGACGATGCCCCCGCCCACCCAACCCCACCAGCCAATGAGAGCTGCTGGGATGCTTGCGCTTCGATCATGGTGCCGTGGTAGGGGCTTCTGTGTCGTGGTTTGAGGTGGACCTGCGCTTGAACACCCTCCTGAGAAAATGATCTTTAAAGTGAACTTATACATATTATATTTCAGCGCATGTGCTATGATACGTGGTATTGTAGATGAATATCGGTAATGTTAACGTTATTTAGGGTGTTTCCGCGCTAGGTGACCTTATCTAGTTCCTGTTCCTTACGCAATAATGCCAGTCATGCTCGAGAGTGCAGTGTTGGGTGCTCACGGGAGCTTATCTCATGGTCGCGAAAAGGCATTCTCCTCCGCAGGTGGTGCGATTCCATAGCAGTTTATGCTGCTCTGTCATTTTTTATACAGTGAATGTATAACAGTGTTTACGAGTGTTATGCCAGAGTTACAAAGCCGCGTGTTATTCTATAAACTATTCCAGAATCTGTTTATCTCGTCCTCTTCTTAAATTTTCACCAATTTATTTCTGTGAAATACTTAAGGCAGCCTATCCAGGAACGTTTCAATGACGTCATTGACATCTTTACTTATCACTGTCTTATTGACCAATAAATGTGTGAGGAGATCGAGAACGTGAATACGACTTTGGACATTATGGTGGCTAACAAAGCCTGTATCTTCTAATATAAGTGGTGGATTTGTTTCTAGGTCGTAAAGCAAACCGGGGAACAGGGATTTAGCCCCGGGGGGCAATGAGACCGTATATAGTGCTGCAACATTGTCATTAGTTGGCTCCTTTTGTTTGATCGGTTCCGGTGTTTCATCAATTTTTCTGGTGATACTAGTGCGATATAGTCCTAGGATAAAATTAAATAATTTTAGTGCTATTCCACGCGAAGTGTTTAAATCTAGCATATCGTCCCCACGTTCATTCAACCTTTGACTAATGTATTGACTGCTATGTTCTGCTATTTCTGGCCCTGTTGTGACAGATAAGGGTGTAGCGCTACCGCCAATATGATTCGTTGTAAACTTATCAACCTTGGATTTTGGAACTAGGTAGTTAACCGATTCATCCGTGAATTATTTTTGTCAAGAAACTCACTGCAGTGGGTGATAGTAAATTTAACAGAAGCCCTCCACGCACGGTTGATGAAGTTTTTCTTTTAGTCCTGGATGATTTACTCCCGAACGATTTACTACCTAATTGTTTTATTATAGAATTGAATTTAGTTGCCCGTGACTTTGTTACCTTGTCACAGACCAATTTTTTGCTCAATATATTTGTAAATATTTAGTAGAGGATTTTAACTTCTTTATCAGTTAATAATTTGACGTTCGGATGATTTTAGTTGATTTAATTTATCATAAAAGTTCAATTTCGTTTCAAAGTACGTTTATCACACATCACGATACGACGTTCCCTTCAATAATCCACGTCGGTTTGCTGTCTGGATAATCCGTGTAAATCACGTAGATTTGCTTTCTACCTCGTTTAATTCGGCTCTTCAAGACCTTGATGAAATAAATATCAGGTGTGCCACACTGAACTAGCTCCTGCCCGTAGGCAAAACCTTTGATTGGTTCAACTGTATCGAGCGGTGTTATTTCATAGGTCTGAGGGTAATGTTTTCGATTATCACGTGAAATACGAAACACTTCCTTTGTGAATTTTGGTTCGTGTCCTCTCCTGAAGGCCTTGAGACTGGGATCACTGCACTGTAAGCGTACGTACGCTCCCACCTTTAGTTGTGTACTGGGCATTTTAATTCTTTTACTTCGTATTCTACACATTTTGGACAACAATGCCTGAATATCTCTTGGGTCGTTCAACAAATAAACGTCAGATGGGAACCATCCCATTATTGATGAATGTGGTGTCATATTGTACGTGTTCACAATTGTTTGCAAGTCATCTATATAGCGTTCCGACTTTTTAGCAGACATATATTTAAACAACTTGAGTTTCAATGTTCGTATGACCCGTTCAGCAGGTGATACTTTAATGGCTTTGTTGTAGGGGTAATAAATGGATATGTTCTTGCCGATCAATTAATATTTAAAGCTTTTGTTCATAAACTCATTCCCCTGATCTGAACAAATCCTAGTTGTTGGCTATACTAGTTCATTGAATATAGTATCAAATGCTGCAATCATATTTTTCAAATGTAATAGCTTTCCAGGGTTGTACACACAGATATTTGCTGTATACACCAATGATGATCAATAAATATCTAATTCCGTCATTTTCATCTGCACAATCTTTCATATAGGCAACATCCGCACAGAGAATCGATCCAGGACGAGCAGCTATGAACATGCGTCTGGTAAATTTTGAGAAAGCTTGTTTGAATCGTGTATATGTCTCTGACTCTTGTAGAAATTTTTCGACATCGCGCCTTGTTGTAGACGGACAAATGTTCGTATAACTTTGATGTAGGGCCTTCTCGCTAGAGTATGATCCAACAGGTTCTGGGTTGTAGTCGACACACTCCATTCTCATTCAATACTAATCTCAACTCTGGCATAAACTTTATTTTATAGAGGCAACACTTGTTCAAATTCATGTCTTGCAATTTGTGCTCTAATCAAGAGTTTCGAATCACTTGGGTGTGTGAAATCAGCCAAGATTTGCTCATATTGTTCATGTTCCACCTGCAACTTATATAAGGAGATAAACGATTCATTCATGTCTTTTTCATGGAATGTTTTGTCAAAGTAACGTAATTGATTTATACCGCGCATGCGTAGGATAAGAAAGTGTATGGTATTCAAAGATATTTAGCGGTGGGATGGATTAGAGTGAAAGAGCGATTGCTTTAAATATATTGCACTGATTTTTGCGTGGCGTCCCCGACAAAAAACATTGGCGATAATACGTAAAGAATCTGATTCTAACGTGAAATCGTCGTACACTACAAGGAGTCTACATTTCGATTTTTTGGATAATGGATCGAATGCGACTTGTCCTGTATGAATTTTGATCTCTTCTTGTTTCCTTACAGGAAAGGGCTCTGAGCCCAAAATGACCACCTCATCCAAGCTATCAATGTATTTATTGATTAATTTTGCAATTAGGACACTCTTCTCACTAGATGAGGACCCCCCCACAAACAATCGAGCGGGTTTGTTGAAGACATTGACGTCAGCATTCTAAATAGTCTTCATCCTACCTAACAGGAGAAACACGACTAACTATTTTTTCAATTAACCTTTAATTTATATATACCTCCTCTCCTTTGCAGATGTATTCCATCAAAGATATGCTGAAATCAAGGACTCGTTTGGCAACACCAATATGTTTGACATCAACCAATGTGGCTTCCGTATGTTTTTACCAGCAATCGTTTTTATCTTCGTTAATTCATTCGTTCTCAACAGATCGTGGTAACAACTCGATCGGGGTAGGCCAGATCAATCTGGAACTTCAGGGATGATAAGGTATGGTTAACGAAATGTTTCCATATTTTGGGGCTCTGTGATCAAAGTATTTCATGATAGAGAAAAACTGTGTTATCTTTTTTCGAAATATATTTGTTTTTTGTTCATGTGCATACCGACGCAGTATCCTCCAGAAAATCACCAGTATCAGGGCTATCCGCTGGCCGGTCATCGCCCAAACTATCAGGGTGATCCTAGGTACGGTAACCCAAACTACCAGCGTTATCCGCAGCCTGTACATCACTGCCAGCAACGTCAGTTGCCTCAAGCATGGCAACCTCGACAACCGTGGCAGAGACCGTCGATGCAGACACATGCGTAGCACTACCCACAACAGACTACAGAAATGGACTTTTACAAAGTCGGACATGATGCATTACAAAGGTTATTGTATACAAAATATGTTTCTACATTTTTTTATTAATAGTGTTAACATCTTCCTTCAGGAACATCTTCAATATAGGCTGAGAAGGTGCTATAGAATGTGCTGTCTGGTATATCCATCGTTAGGGGTTTGTCTTCCGAGATTCGCTCAAATGATTTGGGCTCAGCATGATAACCTCTTGACTGAGGAAGCTAACTATACAGTCACGACTTAGTTCAATTCTAGACTTGTTCATTTTTGATTTAAGTTTAATAACACAGGCGATATTTCTTCCGTCTTGCACTCCAGTTCCGCACTCGACAAATCTTGTCGTATTAAGATAGACACTTGTTCCTTCATCTTCAAAATGTTCATGATAACTTTAAATGTTGTTAGTGTAACGGTTTCGTTTTCGTTTGTTTTGGTTTTGATTTCGTCTTAATTTGGTTTTGTTGTCGTACATCTGGCAGCGTATGGTTAAGTTATCTGGCGGTGTATGGCAACTGTTGTATAAAACGGCGAACGCCGGAGCTCAGACATTTTTTGTGCTCTTGATCTTGATTGTGACGGACATATGTTCTACTCTCAATGTAAGTAGTGCCAGTTCTAACATGTATATTTTTTGTTTGATTTTAGAAATATCTTTCTGTAACTTTGTTAGTCTATTTTTTATTATAGATATATCTTTGTTATTTGTTAATCTATTTTTTTTAATTTTAAAGACACAACTTTGTTTTTGCTTGTAGTATGAACCAAGACGATATGGTGTTGGCGGATACGCCATTGTTGCAGGATGCAGGAAGAGTTCGTGGCAACGGACCACACCGAAATGGCGCGCTTACCTGTCCGCAACCTAGCTTCGCATGCCCTAGCGCAAGCCCGCTATCTAGCGAAAACATCGCAATGTCCGCAAGCCCTAGCGCAAGACCGCAACCCGGTGCTGCTGCTGCCGATTCGTCTTCGGAACTACCCGGGGTTCAGCCTACTGCTCTGGAACAACCCGCTGTCTCCTGTTGGACAGTTCGTTACTCAGCCTACTGATGGATCGGTTCCGTCTTTGGACCCATTCGTCGCTCAGGCTACTGATCCGATACGTGAGCCCATCTTTTGAACGCCTACCTCTAAAGGTATTTTGGAAAACAAATTTGTAACTTCAAAATGTATACAATACACTGAACATGTCAACATATCCACCCTGATTACATTAGGACGTGAGGAGCTAGAAGCACACGCTGAATCTAAATTAGACAATTCCAAAGACTTCAATGCATCGTGAATGTCAAGATGGGCGAACAAGTTGAGGATGCATCTGTAGCTGACCAGGACTGGGTGCCTAACACAAAAGCTATCCAGCGAAAAAAAAAAATAGGTTAGCTGATCGACGATCTCGGGGTCGATTTACAAAATAATTTAGAAAAACAGGAGCGAGAAGGTAGGAGGTGGAGCACTAATACAGTAACCAGTTTAGAGCTTAATTTATACAGAATGGTAGTTAATTGAACAAAACATATGGGTGATTATGTTCCTTGGCCAAAAAACTGTCCAGGCGCTACCGCATTGTCAACGTCAAGACAAAAAAAAAACAATTGTGTATTGACTAGCCTCAGTGCATACTTCCACTCAACGGAAAATACAAACCTCTAAAAAAAAGATGGAAATCGGAGCATTCTTATCTCCCGCATAAAGACACATACTTCCAATTTTTATACCATGCCTTGCACACATCTATTGATCTGGAAGATTTTTCAGTCATAGAAAGAGACTGCAACCTATCAGCTTTATCAGCTCACAAAAGAAAATGAAGGGTTCGGTCTTGTCAAGATATAAAGAGGCAGTTTAGATGCCAGTGAGGAGCGCACGATCCATCTTGTGCAAATCTTAGATGCCAATCATGTCGCTCTCATCCTGTGTTTCACTACATTTATGCGCACATACAGAAATACGACCCTGAGAGATAACTTTTTTATCCCTTCCGCATGCAGGGCATGAATGAAAGCAAAAAAAGCTGGCTACGTAAAATTGTGTTTGTCAAGTACAGGCTTGCAAAGCATAAGTATGGCTGAAGAAGGCGAAATGTACCAATTCTCAGCTATGAACGCAACAATGAAGCCACCCGTTGTTTGCAGTTATGACTGGGAGTCTGTTCTGGAACCTAAATCACAGGGACAACATGTAGTTAACTTACACAAGTTGTGCATGTACAGTTTTACTCTAGTGGATAAAGACAGAAAAAGTGTAAGTAGTCGATTCGACTTCAGTCCCTCTTGAGGAGATGCAGACAAATATTGTCAGGAGTTTGTTGCTGGATTATAATGATTATATGTCTACCTTACCTCTGTACCCCGAGCCCGTCCTCATAAAACAAGACTTGAAAAATGTGAGGAAGCAGAACATGTGAGTGCTACGGGGACACTTTTATAGAAAAAAATTTAAATAACGAGTTCGCACCATAATCATTATATCGAGGGCGTCTTCGGACCCAATAAAGAAGTGATATCTGGCAATTATATTGGAGCTCTGTGCTTTAATAGTAACTTTAGAATCACGGAGAAACTCAGGTTCATGTCTTGTATTGCTCACAATGCATCACCCTAGGATATGCGCTTCATATTGAGAGGATTGGACGGCACTATTTTCTCGAATATCCGTGTGTTGCCGAAACAGTCACACTAGATGTTCAGCATCTCCGTCTCCTTGAACAATGCCACGAGCAGGTACGGCGTCAAGTTCATCAACTCCTACTCCTTTCTCAACTCAAGTTTAGTTAGTCTTACCAAAGAATCTTAAGGATAGTGGCCATGACATGCCGCTGCTGAAATCTCATCTCACAAGTCGGCTACAGTGACAAGGTTCTAGAACTCGCTACTCGAATAGGTCATTTCTGCTACGAAACCATTACGTCGGATTCTGTGCTGGACCAAACAAACATCCCATCGCGACAAGGCTTTTACAGTAAACTTCGAGGTAAAGGAATATCTGGCTCTGATTATGCTAGAAAGATTGAAATGTGGCAGGCAGCCCACTGCAAGACCCTACGTGACTATATGATAATTTTTCTATTAATAGACACGTTGCTACTGGCTGAAATCTTCCAAACGTTTAGGGAAACCATAACACGCGACTACACCCTGGATCCCGTCCATTTTGTGAGCGCCCCCGGCTTTGCAATGCAAGCTGCCCTCTACAAAGGCAAGATAAAACTGGAGCTGGTCAAAGATATCGATCTACTTCACCTGATTGTCAAAAATTCAAGAGGCGGATTTGTCTTACCAAATAAACAATCCCCGATGCAAAGACTTTGACCATGAACTAGCTGTGTCTTCAACAGCAATGTGGGACTTTAACAGTCTTCATGGCGGATGCTTGAGTGAGCCCCCTTGTCATTGGTGAGATCCACGAACTTACACCCGAAGAAATTCAAGCACTCGACTTGGTGAACGCAGACTGTTCTAGCGAGTTCACGTACATTATCTGTATCGATGCACAAGTCAGCGACAAAGTTGCATGGAAAACAGACGAGCTGCCACTAATACTACATCACAAAAAAGTCAGCTTGGACTGTGTTTCGTCCTCCACAAAAAATCTTCTTGCAGGCTCGGAACATCTCAAAAACCGGAAACAAGCAGATCGTAAGCTGGTTGCTAGTCATCTTCTCCAAACTGACTACCTTGTGGCTCTGGAATTAATGCAAGTACTCCTCAGGCAAAGACTGTGAGTCACCAAGGTTCATCGATTTTTTCAAATCAAACAGGAACTTGTGTTCAAATATTTCACTATGAACAATATTCAAAAACGTCAAGAGTCTACGAACTCCTTCGAAAAGTCACTATTTCAGCTTATATCAAATAGTATATATGGCTAGCTTCTTTCCAATCCGCTCAACAGAAGTCTAGAGGTGAAGGTCGTGTGCACAGCCCACGGGTTCCAAAAACACGCTGCCAACCCCCTTCTGAAAACTGCTAGGCCATCGGTCCCGAAACAGTCATCATGATCCTAAAGCAGAAAAATGTCCGACTAGTTCACCCACTCCAAGTTGGATTCTACGTGCTTGAGGAAGCTAAAACAAAAGTCTACAGCTTCTTTTATGACACTCTGAAAACCAAGTACGGTGACAACGTCTCGCTCATCTATTCGGACACAGACTCATTGCTGCCCCAGTTCAAATGTGTGGCCGACATTGAGACGAAAATGCGTAAAGATCCTCTGGCTGAATACATGGACTTCTCCAACTACATCAGAAATCATCTCTTGAATGATTGAACAAAAAAAGGACAACTGGGACTACTGAAATGCGAAACAGCCAACGACTACCCGAGTGAAATCATTTGCTTGCAACTAAAGTGTAACAGTATGTTACTCGAGTCCGACGCCACAAAATCAGCAGCTAAGAGTGTCAATTACCACTACCAGACACAATTCAAAATAAGACATGGACAATACAGAGACATCCATAACCAGAAAACATACACACACTTTGAGATCATACACAACATTCGCGCACAAGCAAGCCAGTTTCAAACTGTACGCACTATTAAAAACTGCCTCAGTAAGTTTGAAAATAATCGCAACTATGTTGACGCGTGCACAACGTTTGCCCATGGGCATCTAGACATTCCCAAAAAATCCATTGAAATTGAACCTACCGTCACAAAAGAGAGGAAAAAAAGTGTCTTCGGTGATGATGTCTATGTAAACATGGATTTAACTTGGAAAAGACGTAAGCCGGGTGAGGCCGTCTCTGGCGAGTACACTCGCGTAAATGACGAAAGCACATCCATGGCTTCAGGTTTTATTCTGTAAATGTTCCTAAAATGTAAATGTTCCTAAGATGTTGTATATATGAACATATGTGAAAAAATAAATAAACTTGAACATATGTTTCATTGTCCAACTAGTTAGAGTATATATTGATGTCTACAAGCGGTTTGTTGTCAGTATGATGTAGGACCCAGTGCAGGATGCAGGAACCGCAGGACTTCTTTGTCTAGGTCTCATTGCTGGGCAGTAGCCAATTGTACCAAAACAACACATCTTCGAGTTTTTCTAACAACATTTACCCAGGAATACAGCTGCAGGGAAAGTGGAAAGTAGAACTTGTAGAAGTATCCTATAATGACTGGTTCATGATGCAAAAGCACGATGAACAGTACAAAATTGTATTCTACGTCGACTATTTTAATGATAAAGAAGAAACAATTGGACATGAAACTGCTTTGTTTGCTCCTAGCGGGAATATCTCATGCAAAACATTGGATGAACACATCTCCGAGCTAGAAATCAATATCAGAAAAAGTCTGTTAAGGAAACGAATCGTTAGAGATGAAGAAAAATTGTTTGAATATGATGGTGCCACACAACGCATGAAGTTAAATACCTTTATTTCACAAAACATGTCGCAATTCAAATATACTGAAGCTACGGTGAATTGGTACTTTGTTGGAGATATATCAGCTGATTTAATGGGTGGAGCAATGTGTAAATATAATGTCGGTGAAGAAGCTGTAAGCGAAAAAATGTCCTTTATGAACGATAATGTACGCTACATAAACGTTTAGTCAGACATCGTTTCACGCCCTTTTATGGGCGAGAAGCAAGTCAATATTCTTGATGTTGTTCCAATTAATAAATTTTCTTTATTAATGCGTGCACATGTCATACATGAAAAATTACAGTGGAGTCATATGGATTCCATTTCCGTCGATATACGAGATGGTGTTGGCGGTATTATCCCGTTCAGGATGGTGGATCGAGCCTATGCGCATTGCATTTTAAAAGAAGCTGGATACATATAAATATAACGCTGGTTATAAATAATGTCATTTGGTAACTAGCAATCATGAGGGTGGTATATGCATATCCGTCGTACAAACAATACGAAGCTTTATTAGTGAAACGTGACCAAATACGCGGTGGAAGTTTAGATGATATTCACAGATTCACAAGTTCGATTTCGCACCAAAGGGGTAACGGTTTCTTCTCAACCATAGCCAGTCTTGTAAGACGCACATTGCCTTTACTCCGAAACACTGTACTGCCTGCAGCTGCCGATATAGCTCGAAACATGGCACACACATGATTACTCGGAGCAGAAAGATGTGCGAAAATCAACCAAATAACATGGGATTGCTACTCACAAGTATGTTGTAAAGAACGCCATAGTTGGAGGCAAGATTACAGGAAAAGTTGCAAAAAAAAACGTAAATCAAAGATGAATCGTGAAAGAAATATGGACTCGTGCCGTCCATTATTTATTAACTAATAATTACCACTGCCCATGCACCATTACCGTCAGTTTCGGGTGATGTTCTATACCGACAAAATGCTTGGTGGATCATCTCTCAACATGACAGGGCTATAAGCCCCTAAAGAAAACTATGAAATGGGTGTGATTGATATGTTTCCCTCCGTCAACAAAAAATATGTGATTGAATCAAGTATCGAGTCGAAATTTGGAAGAAATTATCTAGGTACAAGCAGCAGCCTGTATGATGGTAGAATTGTCGATTCCTTCATAGAATTTTCTATCCCCGGGTCGGATAATGAAATGATCGACTTGAGCTCGTTAACTGCAGAAGTGAAAATCTGCGTTAGAAATGCAGATGAAAGCGCGTTGGCCGCCGCTGCACATGTTATACTCGTTGACAGACTTTTTTCATCGCATGTTCCTAAGTCACTCTATTTCTAAATGGTGTTCAGTGTGAAAGAAACAGTTACACAGGACTACTAAATAATCTCAACACCTATACATCTATGAAATGCTTCGATCTAAAGAATAAAGGGTTGAATATGATGTATAAATCCCTTCAAACACGCATTCCAGATACCATCGTCGCAGCGAATTTTGCTAATCAAAACGAAAATGAGGTTTGGATTCAAGAAAGTGTACGCCATGGTATACATATCATAAGACCACTAAACTTTGATGTAGCCGGTAGCAATAGTTATCTATTGGATAATATCAGCGTAAATATACGATTGAAGCCAGCAAAACCAAAAAGCGTTTTTCTAGAACATGACAATGAAGAATACATATATTTAGTTGATTCATGCAAACTATGGCGTAAAAAGATTAAACCATACCCTAAAGCTTTGCCTGCTCTATATAAAGCACTCACAATAAACAATGACATGATTGGATACATGTTCGATCGACCTATTGTCAAAACCATCGTGTTTCCTACCGGTCAAAACTCCATCTCCATTGATTACCCCTTCAACGGGGTTGTTCCACATAAATTAGCCTATACCTCATTGCTCAAGCGGCACATAACGGAGCATATGTTCGCAATCCAAATTACTTCCAGCGTAACGATATCACAAAGGTTATCATCGATGTAAATGGAATTTGCGTTACCAACATTAGATCATTGTTTCCTAGAGAGAGCGCCCAAGCATACCATCAAACCCTTTCGGCTCTAGGGAGGCGTAACAGCGCTCATCTCATCACAAGACAAAATTTCCCAGTAGGAAGAAGTATATTTGTTATAGATACAAGACCCACCGACTCTGAAGATGTCATTAACCTAGAAAAACGAGCAAACATACGTATAGCAGTGAACTGTTAAAATCCACCCACTACGAATAAGATCTTGTTCCTGGTAGGTTATACACTCGGTGTCGTCCAAATAAATTCGGCAAGGAGGGTATTCCCCAACTATCTACAGTAATCATGGATAGTAATCAAATTGACCACATATCCAAGGCGTTCCTATCATGAAACGTGCCTATATAGGATGTTTTGCTGAAAACAGAATGCCCATGCATCCAATGAAGGGCTACATGATTGTGAACAGCGAAAGCGATCCTAGTAAAATGAGGCATTGGATCCTAATATTCAAAAACGATAACAAACACTACCTTTTCGATTCGTTTTGGTTTAATTCATAAAATATATAGAGGAAATGTAGTTTCGTATTATAATACTCATACAAAAATACAACTTGTACTACAGAAACCGATCCAAAGTGATGAAGGTTTGGCTTGTGGAGCTTACTGCCACTACTTTGCGTACTACCTATATCAAAGTATAGCTGTCAAAAAGATAATAGAGCGGTTCTCCAACAGCGAACGACGTAGAAATGACACCCAGATTGAAAAACTCATCGTGAACGTGTCCGAAAATTAACATTCATGCAAGAAGAATATGTGAGGGGTTTTAACTTTAAATACTGCATATAAATTAATTATTGGATTCATTGTCAATAAAATTATCTTACAAATGCATGCTATTATTATCCCAATACAATCAGAAGACTAGCAATGAAATTGCGGATATGCAATATGATATGTAATGAATTGCAATACAGTATGCCTAGCATTGAAATGCGATAAAAATACCAAAGGTAACCTATATGTAAATGTATATGTAAACAAACTATTTATATAACCTATTAACATATATTTATATAAGCTGTTCGCCTGTCAGAATCAGTAATCCGTTAGCCACCCGTAAGCCACCCGTAAGCTACCCGTAAGCCACCTATAAGCCACCCGTAAGCCACTCGTAAGCCTCTTTGGGCTGCTATCTGACTCAAGATTAGATAAGGTCCACAAAAATAATTAACTTGGCTCAAAAGAAATAACGTGACCCAAAGGTAATTAATAATTACAATGTCCGAGTTACATATCGGCAAAGTCGGACACCCAAAGTAACTAGATACATTTAACCATATATTGTCCGAGTAAAAAATCCGCGTTTTCGTGAGAGAGTAACTACTGCCGCCCTTCAATAACACAGATGCGCTGGGAGCAGGCTGACCATTATTCACAAGATTACGAGGAACTGATATGGCAATCTCAACAAGCGAACGCTCTCTTGTTCACACAAACAGCCCTTCAATAACACTGATGTGCTGGGAGCTGGCTGATAAGGCATCACAAGAGTACGAGGAAATGATATGTCAATCTCAACAACAGAACTCTCTCTTGCTCGCACTAGCCCACCTTTAATAACACTGATGCGCTGGGAGCAGGCTAACAATGCTTCACAAGAGTACGAAAATTTGTTGTGGCTATCTCAACAGGTGAACGCCCTCTTGTTCGCATTAGCCGCTCTTCAATAACACTGATGCGCTGGGAGCATGCTAACAATGCTTCATAATAGGACGAGGAACTGATGTGGCTATCTCAACAAGTGAACGCTTTTTTGCTCGCAGTATAGCCGCCCTTCTTTAACACCAATGCGCTGGGTCTAGGCACACAAAGCTAGACAAAATTGATTGCGCAGTGAAGAAGGACGATGCTTGATTAACCAGCAACTTCCAATTTGTCCGATCACGACTAATTGGAAGCTGCTGGTAATTCAAACCAGCAGCTTCCAGTTTGTCCGATCACGACTAACTGGAAGCTGCGGTAGATCAAACCAGCAGCTTCCAGTTTGTCCGATCACGACTTAATGGAAGCTGTGGTAAATCGAACCAACAGCTTCCAGTTTGTCCGATCACGACTAACTGGAAGTTGCTGGTATATTAAAAATAAAAGGTTGTATAGAAAAACCATGCCTATTCCATGTCAAGACCAATCGTTGTGACCACATGTATATTGTTGTTAGTGCAGCAGCAACAGAGAAGATACGGCTTCGTGATGACATCAATACCCATCCTAGCTTGCTTCACCTCAGCCTGGGGAAGGCAAAAATTCTGCTAATGATTAGTGTTCTGGCATTTTTAACCACAATCGTGAAAAGAATGAATTTCCAAATGCAGTTTTGGGGTAAACACCCACAATAGATACGCTACGGAGAAATGAATGACGAGTTTCTGACGATAAATTGTGAAATAAACAGACTGCATCATTCGTGCACACAACATACCTGCTTAGTGAGTGACCACCGATTGAAAGGCGATAAAAGTTATTCACACTTGTATTCACACATACTAAGTACATTGCAATGCAATCAATATGTTGAATATATAATAAAGTTGCATAGTCTGGGCAACTATACTTGAGAACATATCTTATCCGATCATTTGTTAATATTTATGAATCTCAGATGATTTCAACTCACCAATAAATATTTCTATGTGTCTTAACAACCAAAAATGTTTGTACGCAAATCAGTTTAGTACATTACTATCGATCTCAACTAATTTTTTACAACATTCGAACTGTTTGAAGCATTTCACAACTGTCCAGTCGACCTGGTAACCAAGATACGATAAAGTAACTATTCCTTTTGTTTTGAATGACATAATTATCCAAACAATGAAAGGAAATAATTTCATGGAAGTGTTTTTTACTGATATCGGTTACTAGGAAAGCCCTCGTTAAGTGGTGTCATGTACTTGTTCCACACGGAACACAGGCACGTGGGATAAGAATGCTCCCCCACTGACCACAGGCACGTGGGATAAGAATGCTTCCCCACTGACCACAGGCACGTGGGATAAGAATGCTTCCCCACTGACCTCAGGCACGTGGGATAAGAATGCTTCCACACTGACCACAGGCACGTGAGATGAGAATGCTTCCACACTGACCAAAGGCACGTGGGATAAGAATGCTTCCACGCTGACCACAGGCACGTGAGATAAGAATGCTTCCGCACTGATTTCAGGCACGTGTGATGAGAATGCTTTCTCACTGACCACAGGCGCGAGGGATAAGAATGCTTCCACACTGACCACAGGCACGTGAGATGAGAATGCTTCCACATTGACCACAGGCACGTGGGATTAGAATGCTTCCACACTGACCACAGGCACGTGGGATAAGTATGCTTACATACTAACCACAGGCACGCGGGATAAGTATGCTTCCACACTGACCACAGGCACGTGAGATAAGTATGCTTCCACATTGACCACAGGCACGTGGGATAAGAATGCTTTCACACTGACCACATGCACGTGGGATAAGAATACTTCCACACTGACCACAGGCGCGTGGGATATGTATGCTCACACACTGACCACAGGCACGTAGGATAAGTATGCTTCCAAACTGACCACAGGCATGTGGGATAAGAATGCTTCCACACTGACCACAGGCACGTGGGATAAGAATGCTTTATTTCCTCCAGGTTGTAAACAGTCTGGTTCCTTTTTATCCTAAGAGAGGTTTTGACGCTTAAATGGCATTGATTAACGATCATAAACCAGTGATATATGGTCAGGGAAAATGTATTTCACAAAAAAATGTAATTCCACTTTTAATGAGAGTAAATGGAATGGGACTTTTCTTGAAACGCACTGATTCTGATGTCAACGAAAATAATATGTACGAATATAGCGAGTTTCCATGCTGACTACGGGTATCATAACCATTGCTAGCAGAACGAGCGTTAGAAATGTAACATCCCTGCATGTGAAGTTCGAAAATGTTCTCAATCTATAATTGTTAAAACAGCTGCAGTGAAAATTGATTCGAATGAGACCGTATTCTTCCGATACGATTTATTCCCGTTTGTATCACGGGCACACTTAATGTCGATTATTTTGGTCAGGATAGCTAGAGTGAATGATTCATGATGCAAAATTACGCTATTTTGTCTCAAAAAATAGAGAACAGCCGGGCTCAGTTAAGTTAGGTTGTATGATTAGATTGGTTTAGGTTAGAATAATATATGATTAAATTTAAACATTGGAAGCCTGCCTCTTATGCACTACCCATTACTGCGAGCAATGGGGCATGATTTATGCACTACCCATTACTACGAACAATGGGGTCATGATTTATGCACTACCCATTACTGCGAGCAATGGGGGCAGGATTTATGCACTACCCATTACTGCGAGCAATGGGGGCATGATTTATGCACTACCCATTACTGGTAGCAATGGGGGCATGATTTATGCACTACCCATTACTGCGAGCAATGGGGGCATGATTTATGCACTACCCATTACTGGTTCAGGAATTGGCAAAACAATCCGCAACGTCAGTTTTCTCCGTTGAAGCAGGAAGGAGTTAGTTTTAAGTGTTTAATAGAAATAAGATCAATTAGATTTGAATAAGCAGGAAGGAGTTAGTTTTAAGTGTTTAATAGAAATAAGATCAATTAGATTTGAATAAGCAGGAAGGAGTTAGTTTTAAGTGTTTAATAGAAATACGATCAATTAGATTTGAATATCTCAGCAGAATTAACAAGTTCGTCAACACAAATAATCTTCTGAACGCTATATATACTTTATATGTATAATAAAAAAGATGAATATCAACCTTTACCTGAATTGCTTAAATAGCTTTCCGCAACTGCGTCAACAATATTTGTACCGACTTGAATGAATTGTAATTTCAAATTATTCTGTCGCATCTGTGAACTGTTGCCCATTCGTTAGTATAACAGCTGTTAGCATGACCGTTCACAAGTGCACAGTCATCGTCCTCGCCTCTGTAATAGCTCGAGAGTCGTCGTCCTTGCCTCTGTAATCGCTCGAGAGTCGTCGTCCTTGCCGTTGTTTCCTCTCGGGTCCACGATACCGCCCCATCGGACTTCTGCTGACAGTGCAAAGCAGGTTCCTTGTCTTGCAGAGCCTTTCAGACTACATAAATTATGACCAGACTCTGGGCTCAGCTACTGCATAAAACATGCGCCCTCTGCCGTCGAATAAGTAGCGACTTCTTGTCTAATACGAGAGAAAAGAGCTGAGAAAATTCCCCGGCATTCTCCTGGAGGCAAGGTAGCTTGAAAGTCTCGGCAAGTCTTGGAGGTGAGATAAATTGGACCAGTGGACGTTCTAAAACGACGTGACATTGCATGTGAATAGTTTCAAGTTAATGTTTTGAGTTTTGAGATGCATTTCAAAATAGGCAACGCATTAGAAGTTGATTTTTATCGAATCCTGCATTTTGTTGCAATAATTTATTATGTTGCATTTTGTCTGAAATTGTTCAGCGAATCTTGTTAGCCAAGTTCACTTCACAGACAGAGTTGTCAACCTAAAGTAAAATTATATTGCGGTATCATTACGTTTTAGGACGAATTTTTATATAAATAAATGATCGTGTTCCCAAGAAACGGGTTTGCACAATGCTTTTCTACGCGACAATTGTTCGTTTCGTTGCTTATGTTTAAATACATTCAAAATATCCACTTTGTTGTTATTTGTGTTCTATTAACACGCTTCAAGTCATCAGGTTGGGGGAATAACTGTATCAGACTCAAACGAGCATTATTATAGAGTAACTAAACTGAAAAAAATACGTCAAAAATCTTCACAATAGTATATTGTTCTCATCAGAACATTTACCGCTTTGCTGGATATTTTCTCGAGTTTGGACTTTTTATCAAAATGTTGGTGATGGCGTCATGACGCGGGTGGAGATTCCTGAAGACGTTCCCGATTGTACATGATCAAACCATGTCAGAGCTTCCAGAGACAAACAGTTCCGCCAAGATGGAGATCGGTTCATTATTAATTAGTTGGTTCTATGTTGTGGGTGACGAAGACACTAGATGATTGTATTCATAAACTCATGTTCGTTGATGAGAATAATCTAAAACAAACGTGCCAGAATCTGCTAACAAAACCATGTGCATATTAAGTACTGGTTTCAGACGATATTTCGGTGGATCAATTAGATCGGCCGATGAGAAGCGATCAGCTGTTTAAGGGAACAAAATTAGTCACGCCAGACATTTATACAGTTTACCGTAAGCCCTGTAACGCAATTGTCACAATAGCGAGATTTATGACAGACTATACAATGTCTGATATATCGTCCTCTGCGGTCCACCGGAACAAAAGAGAACATTAACATGGACTAACTTAGAGAGAATTATTCTCCATTTTAGTTGCTCATCAAAGAGTAATCAGTCTGAAAAATACTTACCGCACATGACTTGAGATATAATTAATAGTTGATGAATTACAAGTATTCGCTCATTGATACGGTTTGAGTTTATTGCTTCTTTAACCGAAGCCTGGATACACATGAAATACGCGACCAGTCATCTCATACCCGGTCATTGAAGTTCGGGTGGGAGGGCTTAAGGATGGGAAGCGGTCTAATCAGGAAACGGAAATAATTGATCGTCGGAAAGGTCAGATGCAACAAGTCATTCGGGTGTTTTGGTACAAACATATGCATATATATAT
>SDVV010006871.1:0-18142 GCA_016164225.1 Gammarus roeselii
AAACAACCAAACAACTAGAACACGTAAAACAACTATAACAACTAAAACATCTGAAACAACTAAAACAACTATACCAACTAAAACATCTAAAAAAACTAGAACATCTAGAACACCGAAAACAACATGAACGCCTAAAACACCTATAAACAACTAAAACACATATAACACATATAACAACAACAACACCAAAAATAACTAGAACACCTATAACAATTAAAACACATACAACAACTAAAACACCTAAAAACACCTACAACAACTCAAACAACTAAAACAACTATAACACATAAAACAACTAAAACAACTAAAACAACTAAAACAACTATAACAACTAAAACAACTAAAACACCTATAACAACTATAACACCTAAAACAACTACAACACCTAAAACCACTAAAACACCAATAACAACTGAAACACATATAACAACTAAAACACCAATAACAACTGAAACACCTAAAACACATGTAAAACAACTATAACAACTAAACCAACTAAATTAACTAAAACAACTATAACAACTACACATAATAAAACAACTGAAACAACTAAAACAACTATAACAACTAAAACAACTAAAACACTTACAACAACTAAAACACCTAAAACAACTATAACACCGAAAACAACTACAACACCTAAAACAACTATAACGACTAAACAACTTAAACACCTAAATCAACTAAAACAACTAAAACAACTAAACAACAACAACAACTAAACAACTATAACAACTAAAACAACTAAAACAACTTAAACAATTATAACACCTATAACAACTATAACAACTAAAATAACTACAACAACTAAAACAACTATAACACATAAAACAACTAAAACACCTAAGACAACTATAACACCTAAAACAAATCTAACACCTATAACAACTATAACACCTAAAAGAACTAAAGCACCTATAACAATTAGAACATACAAAACAACTAAAACACCTAAAAACACCTAGAACAACTCAAACAACTAAAACAACTATAACAACTATAACACATATAACAACTATAACAACTAAAACAACTACAACAACTAAAACAACTAGAAACAACTAAAACAACTAGAACAACTGAAACAACTGAAACAACTAAAACAACTAAAACAACTACAACACCTAAACCAACTATAACACCTATGCTAACTAAAAAACCTATAACACCTAAAACACCTGAACACCTGAAACACATAGAACACCTAGAACACCTAAAACAACTAAAACACTTATAACAACTAAAACACTTATAACAACTATAACACATTAAAGAACTAAAACACCTAAACCAACTAAAACACCAAAACCAACTAAAACACCTAAACCAACTATAACACCTAAACCAACTAAACAACTATAACACATAAAACAACTAAAACACCTAAAACAACTAAAACAACTATAACACATAAAACAACTTCAACAACTAAAACAACTAAAACAACTATACAACTAGAACACCTAAAACAACTACAACAACTACAACAACTTAAACAACTAAAACAATTAAATTAACTAAAACAACTAAAACAACTATACAAAATAAAACAACTAAAACAACTAGAACAACTAAAACAACTGTAACAACAAAAACAACTGAAAAAACTAGAACAACTAAACAACTACAGCAACTATAACACCTAAACACCACCTAGATCGCTTGAAACAACTATAGCAATTAAAACACCTGAACCAACTAAAACACCTAAGCCAACTTAAAAACCTATATTACGAATAACACCTGTAACACCTGAAACACCTACAACACCTTGAACAACTGAAACACTCATGACAACTAGAACACTTATTACAACTATAACACCTTTACACCTAGAACAAATAGAACACCTAAAACAACTAAAAAACTAAACACCAATGACAACTAAAACAACTAAAACAACTGTAACAACTATAACACCTAAAACAACTATAACAACTAGAACCACTAGAATAACTAAAACAACTAAAACAACTTAAACAACTAAGAAAAATATAAGAAGTGAAACAACTATAAGAACTAAAACAACTAAACAACTATAACAACTAAAACACCTAGAACAACTATAACACCTAAAACAACTACAGCACCTAAAACAACTAAACACCAATAACAACTGAAACACCTATAACAACTGAAACACCTATAACAACTGAAACACCTAAAATACCTAAACACATAAAAACTATAACACCTAAACAACTAAAGCACCTAAAACAACTGAATTAACTAAAACAACTACACAAAATAAAACAACTACAACAACTAAAACAACTATAACAACTAAAACACTTACAGCAACTAAAACACCTAAAACAACTATAACACCGGAAACAACTACAACACCTAAAACAATTACAACACCTGAAACAACTATAACACAAAACAACTATAACACATAAAACAACTATAACACATAGAACAACTAGAATGCCTAAACCAACTGCAACACCTAAACCAACTACAACACCTAAACCAACTATCGCCTAAAACACCTAAAACAACAAAAACACATACAACAACTAAAAAAATGTAACACCTATAACAACTATAACAACTAAAACAAATAAAAACAACTAAAGACATATAACAACTAAAATACCTAAAACAACTAAACAACTATAACAACTAAAACAACTAAAACAACTAGAACACCTACAACAACTGAAACCAATGAAACAACTACAACAACTAAAAAACACCTAAAACAACTAAAACAACTAACAACTAAACCAACTAAAACAAATAAAACAACTACAACAACTATAACACCTAAAACAACTACGTCACCTAAAACAACTAAATAAACCTAAACATCTCAATTAACTAAAACAACTAAAACACCTATAACAACTAAAACACCTAAAACACCTATAACACCTACAACACATAAAGACCAAAATCACCTAAAATAGCTACAACACCTAAACAACTATGACACCTAAACAACTAAAACAACTATAACAACTAAAGCAACTAAAAAAACTAAACAACCTAAACAAATAAAACAACTATAACAACTAGAACAACTAAAACAACTGAAATAATTAAAACAACTAAAACAACTAAAACAACTACAACAACTACAACAACTAAAACAACTAAAACAACTAAAACAACTACAACAACTAAAACAACTAAAACAACTAAGCAACTAAAACTACTATAACACCTAAAACAACTATAAAAACCTAAAACAACTGTAACACATAGAACACCTATAACACCTAGAACACCTATAAACACCTATATCACCTAAAACACCTATAACAACTTTAACTCCTAAAATAACTCAAACACCTAAACACCTAAAACAAGTAAACACCTGAAACAACTATAACACCTAAAAAAACTAAAACACCTCAAACAACTAAACAACTAAAACCCCTAAACAACTAAAACAACTAAAACAACTAAACAACTAAAACAACTAGAACAACTAGAACAACTAAAACAACTAAAACAACTAAAACAACTAAAACAACTTGAACAACTAAAACAACTAAAATACTGAACTACTAAAAAACCTAAATTAACTATAACACCTACAGCAACTATAACAACTAAAACAACTAAAACAACTGAGACAACTAAAACAACTACAACAACTAAACACCTAGAACACCTATAACATCTAAAACTCATTAAACACCTAAAACACCTACAATACCTAAAACAACTAAACACGTAAACAAATAAAACTCCTATAACAACTACAACAACTAAAAACTACTAGAACACCTATAACAAATAAAACAACTAAAATACCTAAAACCACTATAACACCTATAACAACTATAACACATAGGACAACTAAAACACCTAGAACAACTAAAACACATATAAAAACTACAACACCTAAACAACTAAAACACATAGAACAACAGAAAGACCTAGAACAACTATAACACCTAAAACAACTGAAACACCTAGAACAACTAAAACACCTAAAACAACTATAACACCTATAACACCTAAACACCTAAAATACATAAAACACATAAAACTCCTAAAACACCTTAAACAACTAAACACCTATAAAAACATAAACACATAAAAAAAAAACTAACACTTAAAACAACTATAACACCCAGAACAACTGAAACACCTATAACAACTATAACACCTATAACAACTAAAGCACCTAGAGCAATTAAAACACGTAAAACAAATATAGCACCTAGAAACACCAATAACACCTAAACAACTTAACACCGAAAACATTTATAACAACTAAAACAACTAAAACAACTATAACGACTAAACAACTTAAACACCTAAATCAACTAAAAAAAACTATAATGACTAAACAACTTAAACACCTTTGTCAATTAAAACAACTAATACAACTAAAACAACTACAACAACTAAAACAACTGAAACAACAAAACAACTATAACAACTAAAACACCTACAACAACTATAAAAACCTAAAACAACTAAAACACATATAACACATATAACACCTAAAAAACACCTAAAACACCTATAACACCTAAACCACATGTAACACGTATAACAACTATAACTCCTAGAATAAATCAAACCCCTAAACACCTAAAACAACTATACACCTGAAACAACTAAAACACCTAACACAACTAAAACACCTCAAACAACTAACAACTAAAACACCTAAACGACTAAAACAACTAAACAACTAAACAACTAAAACAACTAGAACAACTAGAACAACTAAAATAACTAAAACAACTAAAACAAATTGAACAACTAAAACATCTAAAATACAGAACAACCAAAACACCTAAATTAACTATAACACCTACATCAATTATAACAACTAAAACAACTAAAACAACTAAAACAACTGAAACAACTAAAACAACTACAACAACTAAAACACCTAGAACACCTAAACATCTAAAACTCATAAAACACCTAAAACACCTACAATACCTACAACAACTAAACACGTAAACAAATAAAACTCCTATAACAACTACAACAACTAAAAACTACTAGAACACCTATAACAAATAAAACAACTGAAACACCTAAAACAACTATAACACCTATAACAACTAGAACACATATGACAACTAAAACACCTAGAACAACTAAAACACATAACAACTACAACACCTAAAACAACTAAAACACATAGAACAACAACAAGACCAAGAACAACTATAACACCTAAAACAACTGAAACACCTAGAACAACTAGAACACCTAAAACAACTTCAACACCTATAACACCTAAACACCTGGAACACATAATACTCCTAAAACTCGTATAACACCTTGAACAACTAAACACCTTTAACAATATAAACACATAAAAAACAACTAAAACACATAAAAAAACTATAACACCTGAAACAACTAAAACAAATAAAACATTCTAACGACTAAACAACTTAAACACCTAAATCAACTAAAACAACCAAAACAACTGCAACAACTACAACAACTTAATAACTATAACAACTAAAACAACTAAAACAACTAAAACAACTAAACAACTTAAACAATTATAACACCTATAACAACTATAACACCTGAAAGAACTAAAACACCTATAACAATTAAAACACATAAAACAACTACAACACCTAAAAACACCTAGAACAACTCAAACAACTAAACAACTATAACACATATAACAACTATAACAACTAGAACAACTAAAACAACAAAAACAACTAGAAACAACTAAACAACTAGAACAACTGAAACAACTGATACAACTAGAATAACTAAAACAACTACAACACCTCAACTAACTATAACACCTAAGCCAACTAAAAAACCTATAACACCTAAAACACCTGAACACCTGAAACACATAGAACACCTAGAACACCTAAACAACTAAAACACTTATAACAACTAAAACATTTATAACAACTAAAACACATAGGACAACTAAAACACCTAGAACAACTAAAACACATATAACAACTACAACACCTATAACACCTAAACACCTAAAACACATAAAACACCTAAAACTCCTAATACACCTTAAACAACAAAACACCTATAACAACATAAACACATAAAAAACAACTAAAACACTTAAAACATTATAACACCTTGAACAACTAAAACACCTAGAAACAACTATAACACCTAAACAACTAAAGCACCTAGAACAACTAAAACACGTAAAACAAATATATCACCTAGAAACACCAATAACACCTAAACAACTTGAACACCGAAAACAACTATAACAACTAAAACAACTAAAACAACTATAACGACTGAACAACTTGAACACGTAAATCAACTAAAAACAACTATAATGACTAACAACTTAAACACCTGAATCAACTAAAACAACTAATACAACTAAAACAACTACAGCAACTAAAACAACTAAAACACCTATAACAATTAGAACACATAAAACAACTACAACACCAAAAACACCTAGAACAACTCAAACAACTAAAACAACCATAACACATATAACAACTATAACAACTAAAACAACTAAAACAACTATAACAACTAGAACCACTAAAATAACTAAAACAACTAAAACAACTTAAACAACTAAAAAAATTATAAGAAATGAAACAACTATAAGAACTAAAACAACTAAAACAACTATAACAACTAAAACACCTAAAACAACTATAACACCTAAAACAACTACAACACCTAAAACAACTAAAACACCAATAACAACTGAAACACCTATAACAACTAAAAGACCTATAACAACTGAAACACCTAAAACACCTAAACACATAAAAAACTATGACACCTAAAAAACTAAAGCACCTAAAACAACTAAATTAACTAAAACAACTAAAACAACTACACAAAATAAAACAACTACAACAACCAAAACAACTATAACAACTAAAACACTTACAGCAATTAAAACACCTAGAACAACTATAACACCGCAAACAACTACAACACCTAAAAAAATTACAACACCTAAAACAACTATAACACATAAAACAAGTATAACACATAAAACAACTATAACACATAGAACAACTGGAATGCCTAAACCAACTGCTACACCTAAACCAACTACAACACCTAAACCAACTACAACACCTAAACCAACTATCACCTAAAACACCTAAAACAACATGAACACCTACAACAACTAAAAAAAATATAACACCTATAACAACTATAACAACTAAAACAAATAAAAACAACTGAAGACATAAAACAACTAAAATACCTAAAACATCTAAACAACTATAACAACTAAAACAACTAAAACAACTAGAACACCTACAACAACTAAAACCAATGAAACAACTACAACCACTAAAAACACCTATAACAACTAAAACAACTAACAACTAAACCAACTAATACAAATAAAACAACTACAACAACTAAAACACCTAAATCAACTACAACACCTAAAACAGCTAAATAAACCTAAACAACTCAAACAACTAAAACAAGTAAAACACCTATAACAACTAAAACACCTAAAACACCTATAACACCTACAACACAGAAACACCAAAAACACCTGAAACACCTACAACACCTAAACAACTATGACACCTAAACAACTAAAAAAACTATAACAACTAAAACAACTAAAAAACTAAACAACCAAAACAACTAAAACAACTATAACAACTAGAACAACTAAAACAACTGAAACAACTAAAACAACTAAAACAACTAAAACAACTACAACAACTACAACAACTAAAACAACTAAAACAACTAAAACAACTATAACAACTAAAACAACTAAAACAACTAAAACAACTGAAATAACTAAAACAACTAAAACAACTAAAACGACTACAACAACTACAACAACTAAAACAACTAAAACAACTAGAACAACTAAAACAACTAAAACAACTAAAACAACTAAACAACTATGCAACTTAAACAACTATAACACCTAAAACAACTATAAAAACCTAAAAAAACTATAACAAATATAAACACCTATAACACCGCAAACACCTAAAACACCTATAACACCTAAAACACCTATAACAACTTTAACTCCTAAAATAACTCAAACACCTAAACACCTAAAACAACTAAACACCTGAAACAACTAGAACAACTAGAACAACTAAAACAACTATAACAACTAAAACAACTTGAACAACTAAAACAACTAAAATACTAAACAACTAAAACACCTAAATTAACTATAACACCTACAACAACTATAACAACTAAAACAACTAGAACAACTAAAACAACTGAAACAACTAAACAAATACA
Organism: Gammarus roeselii; assembly: GCA_016164225.1. Classification (NCBI taxonomy): domain Eukaryota; kingdom Metazoa; phylum Arthropoda; class Malacostraca; order Amphipoda; family Gammaridae; genus Gammarus; species Gammarus roeselii. Next base: position 8,206 of record SDVV010006871.1, read on the forward strand.
ACAACTAAAACACCTAGAACACCTATAACATCTAAAACTCATAAAACACCTAAAACACCTACAATACCTACAACAACTAAACACGTAAACAAATAAAACTCCTATAACAACTACAACAACTAAAAACTACTAGAACACCCATAACAAATAAAACAACTAAATACCTAAAACCACTATAACACCTAGAACAACAAAAACACATAGGACAACTAAAACACCTAGAACAACTAAGACACATACAACAACTACAACACCTAAACAACTAAAACACATAGAACAACAAAAAGACCTAGAACAGCTATAACACCTATAACAACTGAAACACCTAGAACAACTAAAACACCTAAAACAACTATAACACCTATAACACCTAAACACCTAAAACACATAAAACACTTAAAACTCCTAAAACACCTTAAACAACTGAACACCTATAACAACATAAACACATAAAAAACAACTAAAACACTTAGAACAACTATAACACCTAAAACAACTAAAACACCTATAACAACTATAACACCTAAAACAACTAAAGCACCAAGAGCAACTAAAACTCGTAAAACAAATATAACACCTAGAAACACCAATAACACCTAAACAACTTAAACACCGAAAACAACTATAACAACTAAAACAACTAAAACAACTATAACGACTAAACAACTTAAACACCTAAATCAACTAAAAACAACTATAATGACTAAACAATTTAAACACCTTTATCAACTAAAACAACTAATACAACTAAAACAACTACAACAACTAAAACAACTGAAACAACTAACCAACTAAAACAACTAAAACACCTAAAACAACTATAAAAACCTAAAACAACTAAAACACATATAACACCTATAACACCTAATAACACCTAGAGCACCTATAACACCTAAAACACATGTAACACCTATAACAACTATAACTCCTAGAATAACTGAAACCCCTAAACACCTAAAACAACTAAACACCTGAAACAACTAAAACACCTAAAACAACTAAAACACCTCAAACAACTAAGCAACTAAAACACCTAAACAACTAAAACAACTAAAACAACTAAACAACTAAAACAACTAGAACAACTAGAAGAACTAAAATAACTAAAACAACTAAAACAACTTGAACAACTAAAACATCTAAAATACTGAACAATCAAAACACCTAAATTAACTATAACACCTACAACAACTATAACAACTAAAACAACTAGAACAACTAAAACAACTGAAACAACTAAAACAACTACAACAACTAAAACACCTAGAACACCCATAACATCTAAAACTCATATAACACCTAAAACACCTACAATACCTACAACAACTAAACACGTAAAAAAATAAAACTCCTATAACAACTACAACAACTAAAAACTACTAGAACACCTATAACAAATAAAACAATAAATACCTAAAACCACTATAACACCTATAACAACTAAAACACATAGGACAACTATAACACCTAGAACAACTAAAACACATATAACAACTACAACACCTAAACAACTAAAACACATAGAACAAAAAAAGGACCTAGAAAAACTATAACACCTATAACAACTGAAACACCTAGAACAACTAAAACACCTAAAACAACTATAACACCTATAACACCTAAACACCTAGAACACATAAAACACCTAAAACTCCTAAAACACCTTAAACAACTAAACACCTTTAACAACATAAACACATAAAAAACAACTAAAACACTTAAAACAACTATAACACCTAGAACAACTAAAACACCTATAACAACTATAACACCTAAAACAACTAAAGCACCAAGAGCAACTAAAACCCGTAAAACAAATGTAACACCTAGAAACACCAATAACACCTAAACAACTTAAACACCGAAACAACTATAACAACTAAAAGAACTAGAACAACTGTAACGACTAAACAACTTAAACACCTAAATCAACTAAAACAACTATAATGACTAAACAATTTAAACACCTTTATCAACTAAAACAACTAATACACCTAAAACAACTACAACAACTAAAACCACTGAAACAACTAACCAACTAAAACAACTAAAACACCTAAACAAATATAAAAACCTAAACAACTAAAACACATATAACACCTATAACACCTAATAACACCTAGAACACCTATAACACCTAAACACATGTAAAACCTATAACAACTATAACTCCTAGAATAACTCAAACCCCTAAACACCTAAAACAACTAAACACCTGAAACAACTAAAACACCTAAAACAACTGCAACACCTCAAAAAACTAAACAACTAAAACACCTAAACAACTAAAACAACTAAAACCACTAAACAACTAAAACAACTAGAACAACTAGAACAACTAAATAACTAAAACAACTAAAACAACTTGAACAACTAAAACATCTAAAATACTGAACAACCAAAACACCTAAATTAACTATAACACCTACAACAACTATAACAACTAAAACAACGAGAACAACTAAAACAACTGAAACAGCTAAAACAACTACAACAACTAAAACACCTAGAACACCCATAACATCTAAAACTCATAAAACACCTAAAACATCTACAATACCTACATCAACTAAACACGTAAACAAATAAAACTCCTATAACAACTACAACAACTAAAAACTACTAGAACACCTATAACAAATAGAACAACTAAAACACCTAAAACAACTATAACACCTATAATAACTAGAAAACATATGACAACGAAAACACCTAGAACAACTAAAACACATATAACAACTACAACACCTAAAACAACTAAAACACATAGAACAACAACAAGACCAAGAACAACTATAACACCTAAAACAACTGAAACACCTAGAACAACTAGAACACCTAAAACAACTATAACACCTATAACACCTAAACACCTAGAACACATAATACTCCTAAAACTCCTACAACACCTTAAACAACTAAACACCTTTAACAACACAAACCCATAAAAAACAACTAAAACACCTAAAAAAACTATAATACATATAACAACTAAAACAAATAAAACAACTATAACGACTAAACAACTTAAACACCTAAATCAACTAAAACAACTAAAACAACTGAAACAACTACAACAGCTTAACAACTATAACAACTAAAACAACTAAAACAACTAAACAACTAAAACAACTTAAACAATTAAAACACCTATAACAACTATAACAACTAAAACAACTACAACAACTAAAACAACTATAACACCTACAACCACTAAAACACATAAAACAACTAAAACACCTAGAACAAATCCAACACCTATAACAACTATAACACCTAAAAGAACTAAAACACCTTTAACAATTAGAACACATAAAACAACTACAACACCTAAAAACACCTAGGACAACTCAAACAACCAAAACAACTATAACACATATAACAACTATAACAACTAAAACAAATATAACAACAAAAACAAGTAGAAACAACTAAAACAACTAAAACAACTGAAACAACTGAAACAACTAGAACAACTAAAACAAATACAACACCTAAACCAACTATAACACCTAAGCCAACTAAAAAACCTATAACACCTAAAACACCTGAACACCTAGATCACCTAAACAACTAAAACACTTATAACAACTAAAACACCTAAAACAACTATAACACCTAAAACAACTAAAGCACCTAAAGCAACTAAAACACGTAGAACAAATATAACACCTAGAAACACCAATAACACCTAAACAACTTAAACACCGAAAACAATTATAACAACTAAAACAACTAAAAACAACTATAACGACTAAACAACTTAAACACCTAAATCAACTATAAACAACTATAATGACTAAACAACTTAAACACCTAAATCAACTAAAACAACTAATACAACTAAAACAACTACAACAACTAAAACAACTAAAACAACTAAACAACTGAAACAACTAAAACACCTAAAACAACTATACAAACCTAAAACAACTAAAACACATATTACACCTATAACACCTAAAAACACCTAAAGCACCCATAACACCTAAAACACATGTAACACCTATAACAACTATAACTCCTAAAATAACTCAAACCCCTAAACACCTAAAACAACTAAACACCTGAAACAACTAAAGCACCTATAACAACTAAAACACATCAAACAACTAAACAACTAAACAACTAAAACACCTAAACAACTGAAACAACTAAACAACTAAACAACTAAAACAACTAGAATAACTAGAACAACTAAAATACCTAAAACAACTAAAACAACTTGAAAAACTAAAACATCTAAAATACTGAACAACTAAAACACATGAATTAACTATAACACCTACAGCAACTATAACAACTAAAACAACTAGAACAACTAAAACAACTGAAACAACTAAAACAACTACAACAACTAAAACACCTAGAACACCTATAACATCTAAAACTCTTATAACACCTTAAACACCTACAATACCTACAACAACTAAACACGTAAACAAATAAAACTCCTTTAACACTACAACAACTAAAAACTACTAGAACACCTATAACAAATAAAACAACTATAACACCTAAAACAACTATAACACCTATAACAACTAGAACACATAAGACAACTAAAACACCTAGAACAACTAAAACACATACAACAACTACAACACCTAAAACAACTATAACACGTAGAACAACAACAAGACCAAGAACAACTATAACACCTAAAACAACTGAAACACCTAGAACAACTAGAACACATAAAACAACTATAACACCTATAACACCTAAACACCTAGAACACATAATACTCATAAAACTCCTAAAACACCTTAAACAACTAAACACCTTTAACAACATAAACACATAAAAAACAACTAAAACACCTAAAAAACTATAACACCTACAACAACTTAAACAACTAAAACAACTATAATGACTAAACAACGTAAACACCTAAATCAACTAAAACAACTAAAACAACTGAAACAACTACAACAACTTAACAACTATAACAACTAGAACAACTAAAACAACTTAAACAATTATAACACCTATAACAACTATAACAACTAAAACAACTACAACAACTGAAACAACTATAACACCTAAAACCACTAAAACACCTAAAACAAATCTAACACCTATAACAACTATAACACCTAAAAGAACTAAAACACCTATAACAATTAGAACACATATAACAACTACAACACCTAAAAACACCTAGAACAACTCTAACAACTAAAACAACTAGAAACAACTAAAACAACTGAAACAACTAAAACAACTAGAACAACTAAAACAACTACAACACCTAAACCAACTATAACACCTAAGCCAACTAAAATACCTATAACACCTATAACACCTGAACACCTGAAACACATAGAACACCTAGAACACCAAAACAACTAAAACACTTATAACAGCTAAAACACCAAAACCAACTATAACACCTAAACAAACTATAACACCTAAACCAACTAAACACCTATAACACATAAAACAACTAAAACACCTAAAACAACTATAACAACTATAAAACATATAACAACTTAAACAACTAAAACAACTAAAACAATTAAACAACTAGAACACCTAAAACAACTAAAACACCTAAAACAACTACAACAACTACAACAACTTAAACAATTAAAACAACTAAACAACTAAATTAACTAAAACAACTAAAACAACTATACAAAATAAAACAACTAAAACACATATAACAACTGAAAGAACTAAAACAACTGACACAACTAAAACAACTTGAACAACTAGAACAACTAAAACAACTGTTACAACAAAAACAACTGAAAAAACTAGAACAACTAAACAACTAAAGCAACTATAACACCTAAACACCACCAAGATCACTTGAAACAACTATAGCAATTAAAACACCTGAACCAATTAAAACACCAAAGCCAACTAAAAAACCTATAACACGAATAACACCTGGAACACCTGAAACACCTATAACACTTTGAGCAACTGAAACACTCATAACAACTAAAACACTTATTACAACTATAACACCTAGACACCTAGAACAAATAGAACACCTAAAACAACTAAAAAACTAAACACCTATGACAACTAAAACAACTAAAACAACTGTAACAACTAAAACACCTAAAACAACTATAACAACTAGAACCACTAAATAACTTAAACAACTAAAACAACTTTAGCAACTAAAAAAAATATAAGAAATGAAACAACTATAAGAACTAAAACAACTAAAACAAATAAAACAACTATAACAACCTAAACACCTATACAACTATAACACCTAAAACAACTACAACACCTAATACAACTAAAACACCAATAACAACTGGAACACCTATAACAACTAAAACACCTATAACAACTGAAACACCTAAAACATCTAAACTCATATAAAAACTATAACACCTAAACAACTAAAGCACCTTAAACAACTATAACAACTAAACCAACCAAATTAACTGAAACAACTAAAACAACTACACAAAATAAAACAACTACAACAACTAAAACAACTATAACAACTAAAACACTTACAGCAACTAAAACACCTAAAACAACTATAACACCGCAAACAACTGCAACACCTAAAACAATCACAACACCTAAAACAACTATAACACATAAAACAACTATAACACATAAAACAACTACAGCACATAAAACAACTATAACACATAGAACAACTAGAAAGCCAAAACCAACTGCAACACCTAAACCAACTACAACACCTAAACCAACTACAACACCTAAACCAACTATCACCTAAAACACCTAAAGCAACAAGAACACCTACAACAACTAAAAAAACTATAACACCTATAACAACTAAAACAACTGAAACAAATAAAACAACTAAAGACATATAACAACTAAAATACCTAAAACAACTAAACAACTATAACAACTAAAACAACTAAAACAACTAGAACACCTACAACAACTAAAACCAATGAAACAACTACAACAACTAAAAAACACCTGAAACAACTAAAACAACTAACAACTAAAACAACTAAAACAAACAAAACAACTACAACAACTAAAACACCTAAAACAACTACAACACCTAGAACAACTAAATAAACCTAAACAACTCCAACAACTAAAAGAACTAAAACAACTACAACAACTTAAACAACTAAAACAACTAAAACACCTATAACAACTAAAACACCTAAAACACCTATAACACCTACAACACATAAACACCAAAAACACCTAAAACACCTACAACTTCTAAACAAATATGACACCTAAACAACTAAAACAACTATAACAACTAAACAACTTAAAAACTAAACAACCAAAACAAATAAACAACTATAACAACTAGAACAACTAAAACAACTGAAATAACTCAAACAACTAAAACAACTAAAACAACTACAACAACTACAACAACTAAAACAACTAAAACAACTAAAACAACTAAAACAACTAAAATACCTCAAACAACTAAACAACTAAAACTCCTAAACAACTAAAACAACTAAAACAACTAAACAACTAAAACAACTAGAACAGCTAGAACAAGTAAAACAACATAAACAACTAAAACAACTTGAACAACTAAAACAACTAAAATACTAAACAACTAAAACACATATAACAACTACAACACCTAAAACAACTAAAACACTTAGAACAACAAAAAGACCTAGAACAACTATAACACCTAAAACAACTGAAACACCTAGAACAACTATAACACCTAAAACAACTATAACACCTATAACACCTAAACATCTAAAACACATAAAACACCTAAAACTCCTAAAACACCTTAATTAACTGAACACCTATAACAACATTAACACATAAAAAAACAACTAAAACACTTAAAACAATTATAAAACCTAGAACAACTGAAACACCTATAACAACTAAAACAACTTAAACAACTAAAACACCTAGAACAACTAAAACACCCAAATCAAATATAACACATAAAACACCTGTAACACCTTGAACACCTAGAACACCTATAACACCTAAAACACCTGTAACACCTTAAACAACTATAACACCTAAAATAACTCAAACACCTAAACACCTAAAGCAACTAGAACACCTGAAACAACTGAAACACCTTCAACAACTAAAACACCTATAACAACTAAAACAACTAAAACACATAAACAACTATAGCAACTAAAACAACTAAACAACTAAAACAACTAGAACAACTGGAACAACTAAAAATAATTAAAACACCTTGAACAACTTGAACACCAAAAACAACTAAAACACCTAAACCACTGAAACAACTAGAACAACTGAAACACCTATAACAACTAAAACAACTGAAACAACTATAACAACTGAAACAACTATAAAAACTAAAACAACTATAACAACTAACACAACTTGAACAACTAAAACAACTGAAACAACTAAAACAATTAAAACAACTAGAACAACTAAGACAACTAAAACAACTAGAACTCCTAAAACAACTATAACACCTATAACAACTATAACACATAAGACAACTAAAACACCTTGAACAACTAAAACACGTAAAACAACTACAACACCTAAAACAACTGAAAACACCTAGAACAACTAAAACACCTCAAGCAACTATAACACCTACAACACCTATAACACCTGAAACAACTATAACTCCTATAACAACTGTAACACCTAAAAATACTAAAACAACCAAACAACTAGAACACATAAAACAACTATAACAACTGAAACATCTGATACAACTAAAACAACTATACCAACTGAAACAACTAAAAAAGTAGAACATCTAAACAACCTATAACAACTATAACACCTAAAACACCTATAAACGACTAAAACACATATAACACCTATAACAACTACAACACCTAAAAGAACTATAACACCTATAACAATTAAAACACCTAAAACAACTAAAACACCTATAAACACCTACAACAACTGAAACAACTGAAACAACTATAACACATAAAACAACTAAAACAACTAAAACAACTATAACAACTAAACAACTAAAACAACTAGAACAATTAAAACAACTGAAACAACTAAAACAACTAAGACAACTAAAACAACTAGAACAACTAAAACAATTTAAACAAATAAAACACATAAACACCACGTAGATCACCTAAAACAACTAAAACAACTGAAATGCCTAGACCAACTAAAACACCTAAGCCAACTAAAAAACCTAAAACACCTAAAACACCTAAAACACTTGGAACACCTGCAACACCTAAAACACCTATAACAACTATAACACCTAAAACAACCATAACACCTAAAACAACTACAACACCTAAAACAGCTAAAACACCTAAAACAACTATAACACCTCAAACAACAATAACACATAAAACAACTAAAACACATAGAACAACTACAACACATAAACCAACTAAAACACCTAAACCAACTAAACACCTAAAACACCTATAAGAACTAGAACACTTACAACAACTAAAACAACTATAACACCTAAAACAACTAAAACAACAAAGACAACTGAAACAACTAAAACAACTGAACAACTAAACACATAAAACAACTAAAATACCTAAAAAACTAAACAACTATAACAACTAAAACAACTAAAACATAAAACAACTAAAACAACTAAAACACCTATAACAACTAAAACAACTGAGACAACTATAAAAACTTACAACACCTAAAACAATTGAAACAAATAAAACAACTGAAACAACTACAACAACTAAAACATTTAAAACAACTACAACACTTAGAACAACTAAAACAACTTAAACAACTCAAACAACTAAACAACTAAACAACGAAAACAACTAAACAACTAAAACACCTAAAACAACTAAACACCTAAAACACCTACAACACCTAAACACCATAAACACCTAAAACACCTACAACAACTATGACACGTAAAAAACTAAAACAACTAAAACAACTAAAACAACTAAAACAACTTGAACAACTTAACAATTAAAACAACTAAAACAACTAAAACAACTAGAACAACTAAAAC
>SDVV010006872.1:0-18140 GCA_016164225.1 Gammarus roeselii
AGTTACTCCTGGTCCCAGTGCCAGGCCTGAACCGTCCAGAAAGATGGTAGCCACAAAGTTACTCCTGGTCCCAGTGCCAGGCCTGAACCGTCCAGAAAGATGGTCGCCACAAAGTTACTCCTGGTCCCAGTGCCAGGCCTGAACCGTCCAGAAAAATGGTAGCCACAAAGTTACTCCTGGTCCCAGTGCCAGGCCTGAACCGCCCAGTAAGATGGTTGTCATTCCCGCCTGAGTTTGTCCTACATTGTAATTATTTGGTGCTACACGGCGTGGTGAAATGTTCACTGTAGGCAGCAAAAGATAATTCTGATAATAAAATAGGCCATTTCCGTAATGCCTGCATAACATTTCTTGTCCACAAGCGGGAAAACCTTATAAGATTGACGCATTTTTGGCCGATGTCCCGTCGAGTCGAAAATTGTTCAGAATTTGTCAGGATTTTCTCACATTTTCATTCAACTTCTGCACGGCTACAGCCCCATTACACGTCCCCATTTCACAGCCCCATTACACGGTCCCATCACACGGTCACATAACATGGCCACATTACACGTTCCAATTACACAGTCCCACTGTACGGTCCCATTACACGGTTCCATTACATGGCACCATTACACAGCCCCATTACACGGTCCCATTACATGGCTCCATTTCACAGCCCCATTTCACAGCCCAATTACACGGTCCCATTACACGGCCCAATAACACGTCCTCATTTCACAGACCCATTACACGGTCCCATTACACGATCCCATTACATGGCTCCATTACATGGCCCCATCACACGGCCCCATTACACGGTCCCATTACATGGCCCCATATAACAGCCCCATTACACGGTCCCATTACACGGTCCCATTATACGGCGTTATTATACGGCCTTATTACACTGCATTATTACACTGCCTTATTACACGGTCTCATTACACGGCCTCATTACACGGCCTCATAACCCGGCCCTATCACACGGCCCCATTACACGCCCCCATTACACGGCTCTATTACACGGCCCCATTATACAGCCCATTACACGGCTTTATTACACGGCCCCATTACACGGCCCAATAACACGTCCCCATTTCACAGACCCATTACACGGTCCCATTACACGATCCCATTACATGGCTCCATTACATGGCCCCATCACACGGCCCCATTACAAGGTCCCATTACATGGCCCCATATAACAGCCCCATTACACGGTCCCATTACACGGTCCCATTATACGGCGTTATTATACGGCCTTATTACACTGCCTTATTACACGGCCTTATTACACGGTCTCATTACACGGCCTCATTACACGGCCTCATAACCCGGCCCTATCACACGGCCCCATTATACGCCCCCATTACACGGCTCTATTACACGGCCCCATTATACAGCCCATTACACGGCTTTATTACACGGCCCAATTACACGGCCCCATCACACATCCCATTGCACAATCTAATTACACGGCCCCATTACACTGCCTCATTATACGTCCCATTGAACAGTCTTATTACACGGCCCCATTACACTGCCCCATTATACGTCCCATTGCACGGTCTTATTACACGGCCCCATTACACGGCACCATTATGCGTCCCATTGCACGGTCTTATTACACGGCTCCATTACACGGCACCATTATGCGTCCCATTGCACGGTCTTATTACACGGCCCCATTACACTGCCCCATTATGCGTCCCGTTGCACGGTCTTATTACACGGCCCCATTACACCGGCACCATTATGCGTCCCATTGCATGGTCTTATTACACGGTCATTACACGGCACCATTATGCGCCCTATCGCACGGTCTTATTACACGGCCCCATTACACGGTACCATTATGCGTCCCATTGCACGGTCTTATTACACGGCCCTATTACACGGCACCATTATGCGTCCTATTGCACGGTCTTATTACACGGCCCCTTTATACTGCCAATTACAAAGCCCCATTACATGAAATTGACAACTTCTCACAATCCCAAATATGAACTACGGGCCGTCCGACCAACTCATGAACGATGACGAGGACCGTACGACAATAGTGAGGTCGGAATGTAGCAGACCGACAATCATAAGTACGAGGGTAAAACCCGTACAACAATTGCGAGTACGAGAATGTGAGTAGCCCGAGAAAAGGAACAGTCCAGCAACCCTTGGTTCGACAGTGAGAAGCATACGACGGTTGCGTTGCAGCCCTGGCAGTGGATAGGTTGGGAATAACCCGAACTTGAAACAACAATTCATTGACTTTATATTTAATTTTTTGCGGTTACACATCTTAACAAGTCATCGATAAATGGCGTTAAATGATTTGTGATGGCAATTCAACAGACGATCATCAAATTTACTTTAGTTCGCATAATAACACAAACAATGGACTTTCCGGCATACCATTGACCCATCAGGAGGGTGCTGCTGATGCTGACCCATCATGACGGTGCTGTTAATGCTGACCCATCAGGACGGTGCTGCTAATGCTGACCCATCAGGACGGTGCTGCTAATGCTGACCCATCAGAACAGTGCTGCTAATGCTGACCCATCAGGAGGCGGCTGCTAATGCTGACCCATCAGGACGGTGATGCTAATGCTGACCCATCAGGAGAGGGCTGCTAATGCTGACCCATCAGGACGGTGCTGCTAATGCTGACCCATCAGAAGGGTGCTGCTGATGCTGACCCATCAGGAGGGTGCTGCTAATGCTGACCCATCAGGACGGTGCTGCTAATGCTGACCCATCAGAACAGTGCTGCTAATGCTGACCCATCAGGAGGGTGCTGCTAATGCTGACCCATCAGGATGGTGCTGCTAATGCTGACCCATCAGAACAGTGCTGCTAAGGCTGAGCCATCAGAAGGGTGCTGCTAATGCTGACCCATCAGGAGGGTGCAGCTAAAGCTGACCCATTAGGAGAAGGCTGCTAATGCTGATCTATCAGGAGGGTGCTGCTAATGCTGTTCCATCAGGAGGGTGCTGCTAATGCTTTCCCATAAGGACAGTACTGCTAATGCTGACCCATCAGGACGGTGCTGCTAATGCTGACCCATCAGGAGGGTGCTGGTAATGCCGACTCGTCAGGTGGGTGCTGCTAATGCTGTCCAATCAGAAGGGGGCTGCTAATGCTGACCCACCAGGAGGGTGCTGCTAATGCTGACCCATCAGGAGGGTGCTGCTAATGCTGACCCATCAGGATGGTGCTGCTAATGCTGACCCATCAGGCCGGTGCTCCTAATGTGGATCCATCAGGAGGGTGCTGCTAATGCTGACCCATCAGGACGATGCTGCTAATGCCGACCCATTAGGAGGGGGCTGCTAATATTGACCCATCAGGAGGGTACTGCAAATGCTGACCCATTAGGAGAAGGCTGCTAATGCTGACCCATCAGGACGGTGCTGCTAATGCTGACTCATCAGGATGGGTGCTGCCAATGCTGACCCATCAGGACGATGCTGCTAATGCTGACCCGTCAGGAGGGAGCTGCAAATGCCGACCCATCAGAAGGGAGCTGACAATGCTGACCCATCAGGACGATGCTGCTAATGCTGACATATCAGGACGTTGCTGCTAATGCTAACCCATCAGGACGGTGCTGTTAATGTTGACCCATCAGGACGGTGCTGCTAATGCTGACCCATCAAAAGGGTGCTGCTAATGCTGACCCATCAGGACGATGCTGCTAATGCTGACCCACCAGGACGGTGCTGCTATTGCTGACCCCTCAGGATGATGCTGCTAATGCTGACCCTTCAGGATGATGATGCTAATGCTGACCCATCAGGAGGGTGCTGCTAATGCTGACCCATCAGGAGGGGGCTGCAAATGCTTACCCATCGGACGACGCTTCTAATGATGACCCATCAGGACGATGCTGCTAATGCTGACTTATCAGGTGGGAGCTGCTAATGCTGTCTCATCAGGACGGTGCTGCTAATGCTGACCCATCAGGAGGGGGCTGCAAATGCTGACCCATCGGACGACGCTTCTAATGATGACCCATCAGGACGATGCTGCTAATGCTGACCCATCAGGACGGTGCTGCTAATGCTGACCCATTAGGAAGGGGCTGCTAATGCTGACCCATCAGGAGGGTGCTGCTAATGCTGACCCATCAGAATGGGGCTGTTAATGCTGACCCCTCAGGAGGGGGCTGCTAATGTTGACCCAACAAAAAGGGGCTGCTAATGCTGACCCATCAGGAGGGAGCTGCTAATGCTGACCCATCAGGAGGGTGGTGTCAAGGCTGACCCATCATGATGGTGCTGCTAATGCTGACCCATCAGGACGATGCTGCTAATGACTAGCGTATTTGGAGGATGCTACTAATGCTGACCCATCAGGAGGGGGCTGCTAATGCTGACCCATCAGGACGGTGCTGCTAATGCTGACCCATCAGGAGGGTGCTGCTAATGCTGACCCATCATGAAGGAGCTGCTAATGCTGACTCATTAGGAGGGGGCTGCTAATGCTGACACATCAGGAGGGTGCTGCTTATGTTGACCCATCAGAAGGGTGCTGCCAATGCTGACCCATCAGGACGATGCTGCTAATGCTGACTTATCAGGTGGGAGCTGCTAATGCTGACTCATCAGGACGGTGCTGCTAATGCTGACCCATCAGGACGGTGTAGATAATGCTGACCCATCAGGAGGGTGCTGCTAATGCTGACCCATCAGGACGATGCTGCTAATGACTGACCTATTTGGAGAGGGCAGCTAATGCTGACACATCAGGAGGGTGCTGCTAATGCTTACCCATCAGGACGGTGCTGCCAAATCTAATCCATCATGACGGTGCTGCTAATGCTGACCCATCAGGAGGGGGCTGCTAATGTTGACCCATCAGGAGGGTGTTGCTAATGCTGACCCATCAGGACGGTGCTGCCAATGTTAACCCATCATGACGGTGCTGCTTATGCTGACCCATCAGGAGGGGGCTGCTAATGTTGACCCATCAGGAGGGTGTTGCTAATGCTGACCCATCAGGAGGGGCTGCTAATGCTGACCCACCAGGATGGGGCTGCTAATGCTGACCCATCAGGAGGGTGCTGCTAATGCTGACCCATCAGGACGGTGCTGTTAATGCTGACCCATCAGGAATTGGCTGCTATTGCTAACCAATCAGAACGGTGCTGCTAATACCGACCCATCAGGAGAGGGGTGCTAATGCTGACTCATCATGACGTTGTTGCTAATGCTGATCCATCAGGACGGTGCTGCTAATGCTGACCCATCAGGAGGGTGCTGCTAATGCTGACCCATCAGGACGGTGCTGATAATGCTGACCTATCAGGAGAATGCTGCTAATGCTTACCCATCAGGACGGTGCTGCCAATGCTAACCCATCATGATGGTGCTGCTAATGCTGACCCATCAGGATGGGACTGCTAATGCTGACCCATCAAGAGGGTGCTGCTAAGGCTACCCCATCAGCAGGGTGCTGCTCATGCTGACCCATCAGGACGGTGCTGCAAATGCTGACCCCTTAGGAGGGGGCTGCTAATGCTGACCCATCAGGAAGGAGGTGCTAATGCTACCCATCAGGAGGGTGCTGCTAATGCTGACTCATCAGAAAGGTGCTGCTGATGCTGACCCATCAGGAGGGTGCTGCTAATGCTGACACATCCAGAGTGGGCTGCCAATGCTGACCCATCAGGAGGGGGCTGCTAATGCTGACCCATCAGGAGGGTGCTGCTAATGCTGTCAAATCAGGACGGTGCTGCCAATGCCATCCCATCATGACGGTGCTGCTAATGCTGACCCATCAGGAGGGGGCTGCTAATGTTGACCCATCAGGAGGGTGTTGCTAATGCTGACCCATCAGGATTGTGCTGCTAATGCTGACTCATCAGGAGGGTGCTGCTAATGCTTACCCATCAGCAGGGTGCTGCTAATGCTGACCCATCAGGGCGGTGCTGTTAATGCTGACCCATCAGGAGGTGGATGCTAATTCTAACCAATCAGAACGGTGCTGCTAATGCTGACCCATCAGGAGAGGGCTGCTAATGCTGACTCGTCATGACGGTGTAGCTAATGCTGATCCATCAGGGCGGTGCTGCTAATGCTGACCCATCAGGAGGGTGCTGCTAATGCTGACCCATCAGGACGGTGCTGCTAATGCCGACCTATCAGGAGGGGGCTGCTAATGCTGACCCATCAGGACGGTGCTGCCAATGTTAACCCATTATGACGGTGCTGCTTATGCTGACCCATCAGGAGGGGGCTGCTAATTTTGACCCATCAGGAGGGTGTTGCTAATGCTGACCCATCAGGAGGGGCTGCTAATGCTGACCCATCAGGATGGGGCTGCTAATGCTGACCCATCAGGAGGGTGCTGCTAATGCTGACCCATCAGGACGGTGCTGTTAATGCTGACCCATCAGGAATTGGCTGCTATTGCTAACCAATCAGAACGGTGCTGCTAATGCTGACACATCAGGAGGGTGCTGCTTATGTTGACCCATCAGGAGGGTGCTGCCAATGCTGACCCATCAGGACGATGCTGCTAATGCTGACTTATCAGGTGGGAGCTGCTAATGCTGACTCATCAGGACGGTGCTGCTAATGCTGACCCATCAGGACGGTGTAGATAATGCTGACCCATCAGGAGGGTGCTGCTAATGCTGACCCATCATGACGATGCTGCTAATGACTGACCCATCAGGACGGTGCTGCTAATGCTGACCTATCAGGAGGGTGCTGCTAATGCTTACCCATCAGGACGGTGCTGCCAATGCTAACCCATCATGACGGTGCTGCTAATGCTGACCCATCAGGATGGGACTGCTAATGCTGACCCATCAAGAGGGTGCTGCTAAGGCTGCCCCATCAGCAGGGTGCTGCTCATGCTGACCCATCAGGACGGTGCTGCAAATGCTGACCCCTTAGGAGGGGGCTGCTAATGCTTACCCATCAAGAGGGAGGTGCTAATGCTACCCATCAGGAGGGTGCTGCTAATGCTGATTCATCAGAAAGGTGCTGCTGATGCTGACCCATCAGGAGGGTGCTGCTAATGCTGATCCATCCGGAGTGGGCTGCCAATGCTGACCCATCAAGAGGGGGCTGCTAATGCTGACCCATCAGAAGGGTGCTGCTAATGCTGTCAAATCAGGACGGTGCTGCTAATGCTGACCCATTAGAAGGATGCTGCTAATTCTGACCCATCATGGGGGTGCTGCTAATGCTGACCCATCAGAAGGGTGCTGGTAATGCTAACCAATCAGGAGGGGGATGCTAATGCTGATTCATCAGGAGGGGGCTGCTAATGCAGACCCATCAGGAGGGTGCTGTTAATGCTAACTCATCAGGAGGGGGCTAATAAAGCTGACCCATCAGGAGGGGGCTGCTAATGCTGACCCATCAGGAGGATGCTGCTAATGCTGTTCCATTAGGAGGTGGCTGCTAATGCTGACCTATCAGGAGGGTGCTGCTAAGGCTGGCCCATCAGGAGGGGGCTGCTTATGCTGACCCATCAGGAGGGTGCTGCTAATGCTGACCCATCCGAACGGTGCTGCTAATGCTGACAGATCAGGAGGTTGCTGCTATTGCCGACCCATCAAGACAGTGATGCCAATGCTGACCCACCAGGCCGAAGCTGCTAATGCTGACCCATCAGGACAATGCAGCTAATGCTGACCCATCAGGATGATGCTGCTAATGCTAACCCATCAGGACGATGCTGCTAATGCTGATCCATCAGGACGGTGCTGCTAATGCTGACCCCTCAGGAGGGGGCTGCTATTGTTGACCCAACAAGAGGGGGCTGATAATGCTGACCCATCAGGAGGGATCCGCTAATGCTGACCCATCAGGAGGGTGGTGTCAAGGCTGACCCATCATGATGGTGCTGCTAATGCTGACCCATCAGGACGATGCTGCTAATGACTAGCGTATTTGGAGGGTGCTACTAATGCTGACCCATCAGGAGGGGGCTGCTAATGCTGACCCATCAGGACGGTGCTGCTAATGCTGACCCATCAGGAGGGTGCTGCTAATGCTGACCCATCAAGAGGGAGCTACTAATGCTGACTCATTAGGAGGGGGCTGCTAATGCTGACACATCAGGAGAGTGCTGCTTATGTTGACCCATCAGGAGGGTGCTGCCAATGCTGACCCATCAGGACGATGCTGCTAATGCTGACTTATCAGGTGGGAGCTGCTAATGCTGACACATCAGGAGGGTGCTGCAAATGCTTACCCATCAGGACGGTGCTGCCAATGCCATCCCATCATGACGGTGCTGCTAATGCTGACCCATCAGGAGGGGGCTGCTAATGTTGACCCATCAGGAGGGTGTTGCTAATGCTGACCCATCAGGAGGGTGCTGCTAATGCTGACTCATCAGGAGGGTGCTGCTAACGCTTACCCATCAGGAGGGTGCTGCTAATGCTGACCCATCATGGCGGTGCTGTTAATGCTGACCCATCAGTAGGTGGCTGCTAATTCTAACCAATCAGAACGGTGCTGCTAATGCTGACCCATCAGGAGAGGGCTGCTAATGCTGACTCATCATGACGGTGTAGCTAATGCTGATCCATCAGGACGGTGCTGCTAATGCTGACCCATCAGGAGGGTGCTGCTAATGCCTTACCCATCAGGACGGTGCTGCTAATGCCGACCTATCAGGAGGGGGCTGCTAATGCTGACTCATCATGACGGTGTTGCTAATGCTGACCCATCAGGACGGTGCTGCTGATGCTGACCCATCAGGAGGGTGCTGCTAATGCTGACCCATCATGAGGGAGCTGCTAATGCTGACTCATTTGGAGGGGGCTGCTAATGCTGACACATCAGGAGGGGGCTGCTTATGTTGACCCATCAGGAGGGTGCTGCCAATGCTGACCCATCAGGGCGATGCTGCTAATGCTGACTTATCAGGTGGGAGCTGCTAATGCTGACTCATCAGGACGGTGCTGCTAATGCTGACCCATCAGGACGGTGTAGATAATGCTGACCCATCAGGAGGGTGCTGCTAATGCTGACCCATCAGGACGATGCTGCTAATGACTGACCCATTTGGAGAGGGCTGCTAATGCTGACACATCAGGAGGCTGCTGCTAATGCTTACCCATCAGGACGGTGCTGCCAATGCTAACCCATCATGACGGTGCTGCTAATGCTGACCCATCAGGATGAGACTGCTAATGCTGGCCCATCAAGAGGGTGCTGCTAAGGCTGCCCCATCAGCAGGGTGCTGCTCATGCTGACCCATCAGGACGGTGCTGCAAATGCTGACCCCTTAGGAAGGGGCTGCTAATGCTGACCCATCAGGAGGGAGGTGCTAATGCTTCCCATCAGGAGGGTGCTGCTAATGCTGACCCATCAGGACAGGGCTGCTAATGCTGACCCATCAGGAAGGTGCTGCTAATGCTGACACATCAGGACGATGCTGCTAATGCTGACCCATCAGGAGGGGGCTGCTAATGTTGACCCATCAGTAGGGGGCTAATAATGCTGATCCAACAGGAGGGGGCAGCTAATGCAGACCTATCAGGACGGTGCTGTTTATACTGACCCATCAGGAGAGTGCTGCTAATGCTAACCCATCAGGAGGGTACTGCTAATGTTGACCCGTCAAGAGGGGGCTGCTAATGCTGACCCATCAGGATAGTGCTTCAACTATTGACCCATTAGGAGGGGGCTGCTAATGCTGACCCATCAGGACGGTGCTGCTAATGCTGACTTATCAGGACAGTGCTGTTAATGCTAACCCATCAGGACGATGCTGCTAATGCTGACCTATCAGGAGGGTGCTGCTAATGCTGACCCATCAGGAGGGTGCTGCTCATGCTGACCCATCAGGACGGTGCTGCTAATGTTGACCCATCAGGAGGGGGCTGCTAATGCTGATTCATCAGGAGGGTGCTGCTAATGTTGACCCATCAGGAGGGTACTGCTTATGCTGACCCATCAGGAGGGTGGGTGCTGCTAATGCTGACCCATCAGGACGGTGCTGCTAATGTTGACTTATTAGATGGAGGCTGCTAATGCTGAACTATCAGGACGGTGCTGCTAATGCTGACTCATCAGGATGGTGCTGCTAATGTTGACTCATCAGGAGGGTGCTGCTAATGTTGACCCATCAGGACGGTGCTGCTAATGCTGACCCATCAGGAGGGTGCTGCTAATGCTGACCCATCAGGAGTGGCTGCTAATGCTGACCCATCTGGTGGGGGCTGCCAATGCTGACCCACCAGGACGACGCTGCTAATGCTGACCCATCAGGATGATGCTGCTAATGCTGACCCATCAGGAAGGTGCTGTTAAGGTTGACCCATCAGAACGGTGCTGTTAATGCTGACCCATCAGGAGGATGCTGCTAATGTTAACCCATCAGGACGGTGCTGCTAATGCTGACCCATTAGGAGGGGGCTGCTAATGCTGACCCATCAGGAGGGGGCTGCTAATGCTGACCCATCAGGAGGGGGCTGCAAATGTTGTTCCATCAGGAGGGGGCTGCCAATGCTGACCCATCAGGACGATGCTGCTAATGCTGACTTATCAAGTAGGAGCTGCTAATGCTGACTCATCAGGACGGTGCTGCTAATGCTGACATATCAGGTCGGTGTTGCTAATGCTGACCCATCAGGAGGGGGCTGCTAATGCTGACCCATCAGGAGGGGGCTGCTAATGCTGACCCATCAGGAGGGGGCTGCTAATGCTGACCCATTAGGAGGGAGCTGCTAAGGTTGACCCATCAGGAGGGTGCTGCTAATGCTGACCCATCAGGAGGGTTCTGCTAATGCTGACCCATCAGGAGGGTGCTGCTGATGCTGACCCCCCGAATGGTGACGCTGATGCTGCAAACACTTTTACAGCGGAAGTATCTGCGTTACTAATGAAAAATAAATCAATTTTATCAGAGATGTCGTGTGACTCAAACATGAACATGTCCAAATAAATGTTAGAAACCTATAAAAAATGTATTCACATGCTATACCGGGGTAGGTTACGAGCTGATGTACATGGTGTGATAATGACCGTGCGTCTGTGCATTACCTTAAACGATGCTCTGACGATCGTCCTGCCCTCTGCTGAAGGACCTGACGCCGCTCCGGTATCTCAGGCATGGCAACGTTGACGCACTACCTCGCCTTGCGTACGTCGTGGGCCCTGTAACGACGTGCAACGGTCAGCGACACAAACAAGAGAATGTATGGTCTTCCTACCCTTCGTATCCTTGATACGAGACTAAGGTACTTTAGTCTTTATATATTTTTCCTCAACAGCAAAACCAATGATTTGTAGCAAGTCCTCATTCAATTTATTCTCGAACCTCCAATCCTGAGGTCTTCGTTGATTCGTTTTCAAGTCCCCAACTCTCTTCACGTTCCTTATGTAGACCACAAATCCTTAACTCTCGTCAGGTTCCTTATGTAGACCACAAGTCCTAAATTCTCTTCAGGTTCCTTGTGTAGACCACAAGTCCTAAATTTTTTTTAGGTTCCTTGTGTAGACCACAAGTCCTAAATTCTCTTCAGGTTCCTTATGAAGACCACAAGTCCTTAACACTCTTCAGGTTCCTCATGCAGACCACAAGTCTTTAACTCTGTTCAGGTTCCTCACGTAGACCACAAGTCCTTAACTCTCTTCAGGTTCCTCATGTAGACACCAAGTCCTTAACTCTCTTCAGGTTTCTCATGTAGACCACAAGTCCTTAACTCTGTTCAGGTTCCTCATGCAGAACACAGGTTCTTAACTCTGTTCAGGTCCTCATGCAGACCACAAGTCCTTAACTCTGTTCAGGTTCCGCATGCAGACCGCAAGTCCTTAACTCTGTTCAGGTTCCACATGCAGACCACAAGTCCTTACCTCTGTTCAGGTTCCACATGCAGACCACAAGTCCTTAACTCTGTTCAGGTTTCTCATGCAGACCACAAGTCCTTAACTCTGTTCAGGTTCCTCATGCAGACCACAAGTCCTTAACTCTGTTGTCCTTAACTCTGTTCTGGTTCCTCATGCAGACCACAAGTCCTTAACTCTGTTCAGGTTCCTCATGCAGACCACAAATCCCTGACACGATCTGGGATCAGAGAGCTGTGTTGCCACCTCCTCCAAGTGTAGACTGTCCAACAACTGGGCGGCCTGCCTGCCGTGCTCGGAAGAGGCCGCGCTACCATTAATCAAATGGTTTAGATAAGAGTCTTGACGGCTTACAGAGCGGAGTCAAATACAAAACGAACATATTTTCCCAATACGTTGTCTAACTTCAGAGCCGTAAATGTTGACACAATGCTCTGAGAAGGTACTTAGTTAATGTGTATTGCGGCTCTGCAGCCTTATCGTGCTGTGCGAGGAAGATGCTGCTACCTCAGGTAACATGCGAAGACCTTAAACGGGTAAAATTGTGACCTCACTTCTTCAAAAGGAATAGAAACCAACTTGCTACCAAACAACGAATTAAAGTGGCAAACTCAAACCTTTCAATATGGCATAATTGAGGTATCATCCAACCTCTCCAAGAATCGCGAGGAGAATATATTTAATATATCAGTTTGTCATGACGAACGGCGTGTATCAAGGATATGTGTTCATCAATACCCGTCATAGCTTGTATTTCGTCTGGGCACCAATGCCTATACAAGCTGGGTCAGAGCGAACTCGGGACACCGAGCTGGGTCTTGTTTACAAGTGTTTACAAGTGTAGGAAGACAAAAACAGGCCTATTGTCTCAATCTAGGTTGTCTTTTGATAGCAGGAGGATTAGTTCTAAAGTAAAACGTCTAAGAAAGCTTCATATGACATTTCTATTTTCATAACATCATGAAAGGGTCAGAGCAAAGAGGGGACTCCTAGTAGAGTCGGAGCGAAGGGGAACGCTGAACTGTGTCTTAGCAAAGAGAGGACTCTTGGCTAGGTCAGAGCGAATGGGGGATGCCGAGCTGGGTTCTTGTTGATATTGTTCAACCCCAACACCCCCTGCAACTGAGGAGCCACGGCCAGCACACAGCCCGAGGCCCGGGATCCCACCGACGTTTGCATGTTGAAGGTGCTACCACAGTTGATAGGCCCTACATTAGGCCTGCACCCTGAGATAGCTGATGCTGTTGCGCAGGCGCTCCCATATATTCACGCACCGACGTGATGGTGTAGCCTGCCGGGTGCGGTGGTTGGGCACGACGTCATGACGTGCTCGACTGTATCGGGTGAACCCCGGCACCGCAAGCAGAGATCGGAAGGGACATTTCCCAGTCTATGCTGGTATGACTGTAAGGCCGTATGGTGCCCGCACCACAGCCTTGACAGGTGGACCCTATCACCCCTAGCCGACCACAACTCCTTCACGTCCACGCCAGGCGGGTTGCTCTGCAAGATCGTGTTGAATCTGATCATCTAATGCAAGAGCTGTGAAGTGTGTGTGCATCTGTTTGTGCATAGATGTGTTATCTGTGGGTTCAGAAATGGTCACGTAAAGATAACCGAAACGTGTTGCCGGTTTGTTGTGTAGGTGTCTGTTGGTTAGACGAGGGTTCAGTAGGTTGTGGCAGGGGTGTGCCAGGTCTGAATTCTTGTTGACAAATTGGGTTCCTCTCATATCAAGATGATGCTTCATAGGGAGAACCTTGGTTTCTTCATGCATATGCGAAATGGGTGTTGTCTGTGTACAGCCCGTTGCGATGCGCAAGGCCGTGTTCTGCATCCTTCGCAGGGAGTTCATGTGTGTGGGTGCAAGGTCCGAGGACCAAGCGGTGTTAGTGTAGGATATTACGGGCCTGCTGAATTGTTTCTATAGTGTTGCAATTGATTCCTTGGGGTGAACGTAGGAGGTTGTAGTGAGTACCCTAGACACGTTCAGTCATGGTCTGGTTTTGGTGCCGATGTTGATTGTGTTAGGCTTGAATGTCATCCCCGTGTCATAAGTTACTTCAAGGATCGTTGTAGTGGGGCTGTGGGATATGGGGGTGCTGTTGAGCGTGACATGAGGGTCTGGATATGTTGTTCCTGTTATCCGGAGTCAACAGTGAGAGGGGCGACTTGCTTTCGGACACCTTCATTCTGTTGTATAGCAGCCAGACTTCAAGGGAGTCCAGGTACTGCTGGAGGTGTGCAGCTGCGGTCTCGTGTTTGTGGTGTTGTGCGATTAATGTGAGGAATGGGCAGATCGTGCATAAAGGCATTGGGAAGGGAAGGGGAAAGCACATATACCTGTGTGGCATCATTAAGGAAGTGGCGGATTTGAGACAGCCTATTGTTGTAGACAGTATGTACATGTCTGCCGGAGTGAAAATTACCAAGCCACTTCTTGTAAGTTGGATTGATAAGGGTGTTGAGTATTTTGTTTATGAGGACGTGTCTTGGAACTGTGTCGAAGGCCTTACTAATGTCGGTAGCGCAAACCAGGGTTCGTTTGGCTGGCTTGTTTTCGTACAGGCCTTCACGGATGGTCTGGGTGAGGTTGGTGAGGAGTTTGGTTGAGGAGTGTTGGACCGAGCTGGGTCAGAGCGAGAGGAGGCGCCTAGCTGGATCAGACCAAAGCGGGACGCCGAGCTGGGTCAGACCGAAGAATAAAAGCCTAGCTGGATCAGACCAAAGCGGGACGCCGAGCTGGGTCAGACCGAAGAATAAAAGCCTAGCTGAATCAGACCAAAGGGGGACGCCTAGTTAGGTCCCATGCAGGGACTAGTCACTGTGCCATGCTGTGACTGGCACTGTCCCACGCTGTGACTGGCACTGTAACATGCTGTGACTGGCACTGTCCCATGCTGTGACTGGCACTGTCCCATGCTGTGATTGGCACTGGCTCATGCTGTGACTAGCACTGTCCCATGCTGTGACTGGCATTGTCCCATGCTGTGACTAGCACTATCCCATGCTATGACTGACACTGTCCCATGCTGTGACTGGCACTGTCCCATCCTGCTACTGGCACTGTTACATGCTGTGACTGGCACTGTACCATGCTGTGACTGGCACTGTCCCATGCTGTGACTGGCACTGTCCCATGCTGTGACTGGCACTGTCCCATGCTGTGACTGGCACTGCCCCATGCTGTGACTGGCACTGTCCCATGCTGTGACTGGCACTGTCCCATGCTGTGGCTTGCACTGCCCCATGCTGTGGCTGGCATTGTCCCATGCTGTGACTGGCACTGTCCCATGCTGTGACTGGCACTGTCCCATGCTGTGACTAGCACAGTCCCATGGTATAACTGGCACTGTCCTATGCTGTGACTAGCACTGTCCCATGCTGTGACTGGCACTGTCCCATGCTGTGACTGTCACTGTCACATGCTGTGACTGGCACTGTCCCATGCAGGGACTGGCACTGTTCCATGCTGTGACTGGCACCGTCTCATGCTGTGACTAGCACTTTCTCATGCATCGGCAGGCACTGCCCCATACTATGACTGGCACTGAATGTCCTATGCTGTGACTGGCACTGTCCGATGCTGTGACTGGCACTGTCCCATGCTGTGACTGGCACTGTCCCATGCTGTGACTGTCACTGTCGCATGCTGTGACTGGCACTGTCCCATGCAGGGACTGGCACTGTTCCATGCTGTGACTGGCACTGTCTCATGCTGTGACTAGCACTGTCTCATGCATCGGCAGGCACTGTCCCATACTATGACTGGCACTGAATGTCCTATGCTGTGACTGGCACTGTCCGATGCTGTGACTGGCACTGTCCCATGCTGTGACTGGCATTGTCCCATGCTGTGGCTTGCACTGTCCCATGCTGTGACTGGCACTATCACATGCTGTGACGGGCACTAATTGTCCCATGCTGTGACTGGCACTGTCACATGCTGTGACTGGCACTGTCCTATGCTGTGAGTTGCACTGCCCATGCTGTGACTGGCACTGTCCCATGCTGTGACTGGCACTGTCCCATGCTGTGACTGGCACTGTCCCATGCTGTGACAGGCACTGCCCCATGCTGTGACTGGCACTGTCCCATGCTGTGACTGGCACTGTCCCATGCTGTGACTGGCACTGTCCCGGCACCACGTACTGACTGTCCCATGCTATAACTGGCACTAACTGTCCCATGCTATGACTGGAACTAACTGTCCCATGCTGTGACAGGCCCTGACTGTCCCATGCTGTGACTGGCACTGACTCTCCCATGCTGTGACAGGCACTGACTCTCCCATGATGTGACAGGCACTGACTCTCCCATGCTGTGACAGGCACTGACTCTCCCATGCTGTGACAGGCACTGACTGTCCCATGCTGTGACAGGCACTGACTCTCTCATGCTGTGTCAGACACTGACTCTCTCATGCTGTGACAGGCACTGACTCTCCCATGCTGTGACAGGCACTGACTCTCCCATGCTGTGACAGGCACTGACTCTCCCATGCTGTGACAGGCACTGACTCTCCCATGCTGTGGCAGGCACTGACTCTCCCATGCTGTGACAGGCACTGACTCTCCCATGCTGTGACAGGCCTATTTCTATCAAGTCTGTGACGTTGAGGCTGCTTGCTTGGCTTCCCACCTTCGTTCTGATCCAGCTCGGCGTCCCCCTTTCACTCTGATGGAACAGTACCAGTCACAGCATAGAACAGTGCCAGTCACAGCATTGGACAGTGCCAGTCACAGCAAGGACCGTGTCAGTCACAGCATGGGACAGTGCCAGTCACAACATGGGACAGTGCTAGTCACAGCATGGGACAATGTCAGTTATACCATGGGACAGTGCCAGTCACAGCATGGGACAGTGCCAGTCACAGCATGGGACAGTGCCAGTCACAGCATGGGACAGTGCCAGTCACAGTATATGAATGTGCCAGTCACAGCATGTGACAGTGCCAGTCACAGCATGGGACAGTGCCAGTCACAGCATAGGACAATGCCAGTCACAGCATGGGATAGTGCCAGTCACGGTATGGGACAGTGCCAGTCACAGCATGGGACAGTGCCAGTCACAGCATGGGACAGTGCCAGTCACAGCATGGGACAGTGCCAGTCACAGCATGGGACAGTGCCATTCACAGCATAGGACAGTGCCAGTCACAGCATGGGACAGTGATAGTCACAGCATGGGACAGTGCCAGTCACAGCATGGGACAGCGCCAGTCACGGTATGGGACAGTGCCAGTCACAGCATGAGACAGTGCCAGTCACAGCATGAGACAGTGCCAGTCACAGCATGGGACAGTGCCAGTCACAGCATGGGACAGTGCCAGTGACAGCATGGGACAGTGCCAGTCACATCATGGGACAGTGCCAGTCACAGCATCGGACAGTGCTAGTCACAGCATGGGACAGTGCCAGTCACAGCATAGGACAGTGCCAGTCACAGCATGGGACAGTGCCAGTCACAGCATGGGACAGTGCCTGTCACGGTATGGGACAGTGCCAGCACAGCATGGGACAGTGCCAGTCACAGCATGGGACGATGTAAGTCACATCATGGGGCAGTGCCAGTCACAGCATGGGACAGTGCCAGTCACAGCATGGGACAGTGCCAGTCACAGCATGGGACAGCTGCCTCATATTAGCAAGTGGTTGACGAGACAGATGCGAGCTCGGGCCTGTGGTGGGAAGACTAAAGGCTGGGTTGCTCTGGGATTACAAGGAGTGCAGGCGAGGTTGCCCTGGGATTACAAGGACTGCAGACTGGGTTGCTCTGGGATTACAAGGACTGCAGGTTGGGTTGCTCTGGAACAACAAGGACTGCAGGCTGGGCTGCTCAGGGACGACGAGGACTGCAAGCTGGGCTGCTCTGGGACGACAAGGATAGCAGGCTAGGTTGCTCTGGGACGACGAAGACTGCAGGCTGTTTCTCTCTGATGTCGTCAGACTAGGTCACTTCACAGTATACTGTGCATCATTTGAGGGCACAATATACTGTGAGTAGTTGGAAATAAAATGACATTGGTGAGTCCAGAACTTTTCTAAGTGGCGGAAAGGTTGGGTTTACGTCCAGTACATCAGGACGGTTAGTGAACAATGGCGGACAGGGTGGGTCCACGTCCAGTACATCAGGACGGTTAGTGAACAATGGCGGACAGGGTGGGTCCACGTCCAGTACATCAGGACGGTTAGTGAACAATGGCGGAAAGGTTGGGTTTACGTCCAGTACATCAGGACGGTTAGTGAACAATGGCGGACAGGGTGGGTCCACGTCCAGTACATCAGGACGGTTAGTGAACAATGGCGGACAGGGTGGGTCCACGTCCAGTACATCAGGACG
>SDVV010006873.1:0-18140 GCA_016164225.1 Gammarus roeselii
GTATATGTATATAGTAAACAAAATATATGTGTAAAATTAGTTTAAATAAATTACCTTTGCTTTTTAAATAAATTAGGTGTAGAATTATCTGAATTTATTCATAAGAACTACACAGAGCTTTGACCGAGGAATAAGGTTGAATAGAAGAAATGACGGCTTCCTAAAGCGCCTCTCATAAGGCCTGAGCCTATATGAAGTTTTATGGAAATAACTGTCACTACGCTCCCCTCGACATATTGCCTCAATAACTGTCATTTCGCTCTCCTCGACATATTGCCTCAATAACTGTCACTACGCTCTCCTCGACATATTGCATCAATAACTGTCACTACGCTCTCCTCGACATATTGCATCAATAACTGTCACTACGCTCTCCTAGACATATTGCATCAATAACTGTCACTACGCTCCCCTCGACATATTGCCTCAATAACTGTCAATTCGCTCTCCTCGACATATTGCATTAATAACTGTCACTACGCTCTCCTCGACATATTGCCTACATAACTGTCACTACGCTCTCCTCGACATATTTCATCAATAACTGTCACTACGCTCTCCTCGACATATTTCTTCAATAACTGTCACTACGTTCTATTCGACATATTGCATCAATAACTGTCACGACGCTCTCCTAGCCATATTGCATCAATAACTGTCACTACGCTCTTTTCGAAATATTGCATCAATAACTGTCACTACGCTCTCCTCGACATATTGCATCAATAACTGTCACTACACTCTCTTCAACATATTGCATCAAGAACTGTCACTACGCTCTCCTCGATATATTGCATCAATAACTGCCACTACGCTCTACTCGACATATTGCATCAATAACTGTCACTACGCTCTTCTCGAAATATTGCATCAATAACTGTCAGTACGCTCTCCTCAACATATTACATCAATAACTGTCACTACGCTCTCTTCGACGTATTGCATCAATAACTGTCACTACGCTCTCCTAGACATATTGCATCATTAACTGTCACTACGCTCTCCTCGACTTAATGCATCAATAACTGTCACTACGCTCTCCTCGACGTATTGCATCAATAACTGTCACTACGCTCTCCTCGACATATTGTATCAATATTGTATCAATAACTGTCACTACGCTCTATTTGACGTATTGCATTAATAACTGTCACTACGCTCTCCTCGACATATTGCGTCAATAACTGTCACTACGCTCTTCTAGACATATTGCATCAATAAATGTCACTACTCTCTCCTTGACATATTGCATTAATAACTGTCACTACGCTCTTCTCGACATATTGCATCAATAACTGTCACTACGCTCTCCTCGACATATTGCATCAATAACTGCCACTACGCTCTCCTCGACATATTGCATCAATAACTGTCACTACGCTCTCCTCGACATATTGCATCAATAAATGTCACTACGCTCTCCTTGGCAGATTGCATCAATAACTGTCACTACGCTCTTCTCGACATATGGCGTCAATATACGTGATGTTTGCGACATTTTTGTCGTTTCTATTTTAAGGCGAATGATCAAAGTATCGTGTGTATTAGTGCGAAGTAAAGTCTTGTTGCTTACTGCCTGGAGAGCAAGAAAACATAAATAAAATAGGCGTTAGTGACCACAATAGTATCAATGCGTTTATTTATGAACGGAAACACGGCAGTCACGAATCCTCGGAGTAACTGAAGTAACCTTGGGATTTATTTTTATATCTTTGATTTTTTTTTAAATATATACAACCTTGAATCCATCCCTAGGTCCTTGATTTTTGATGAGGAATGAAATGCCACAATTTTTTTCATCTCTCTTATTAATAATTTACTTCTGGCATTTGATTGAGGTAGCACTTTGGTGCTATTGCCATGGCAACGTTACACTCATGAGCCATAGCTTGTTGCTTGGAGCCTGGCGTGGAACGTCATCTCAATACTGGAGTCCGAAGGAAAAAGAAAACCCCGCATAATGTTTTTTTTTCTGACTGAATGGGCTCAAACTTGAATGAAAAAATTCCTATAGCTTATTATATCAATTCTTATTTAAAGACACTTGCCCCCTTCCAAAATATTATTACGTCAGCATTGAATAATTTTAATCTGGCTTTTTACAAATAGAAGTTTTTTTTCGTGGCCATTGGTGGAGTTCAATCTACGAACTGAACTGTGAAAAAAGCGTTGTCATAATAACGGTTGACTTTTATGTTTGGTTTTTGTTTTGTGTATCAACCGGAGTCATATTCAATGTTGCATCGACTCGAATTCCATGACTGAATTTTATTTGTTATTTTCTGATGTAAACGTGTGGTAGATCAAATGATTCATTAAAGTATCTTCATATCGTTGTATTAATAATAATCTAAATGTTTGCCTGACTGAGAAAAATAGATGCCTGTACAGATAGCGATTGCAGAATTATGTCTCCCAGCCCTAGTGGGGAGATATTTTGTTGTATAAAATGCCGTTGATTTTCTGCGTCATGCGCGTATCATGGATACGATTTCGCAACTTGATTCCAAGGAAGGATCCGCCCCTCTCCGTTGTAACGCTTTAATGAAAAGAAATAAGACTTTTACACTTACGAAGTAATTGTGGCAAACAATACATCATATGACTGCTCTTGTGCAGTAGCTTCTACAATGACTTGCAACGCTCTTCTCAAAATTTAAATTTTGATATTTGAAAAAATGCACAAAAATATTGAGAAAAAAAACACCTGCTACAGTTTTCTGGTTAATATGATATGCAACAAATCATTTGAAAGCTCTTGTGAAGTATTATAGGGAAATTAGTATTTTGAAATGTTTTACATGGGCTTTTGAATTTATTTTCCTTCGTCTCTTCTCCTACATTAATGTAGCAACCATCACACGAATCTGTTGATTAGTATTTTGCAAATGTTTTACATTGGCTTTTGAATGTATTTTCCTTCGTCTCTCCTCCTACAATAATGTAGCAACCATCACAAGAATTTGTTGTAGAGCACTGTTGTAGTGTACTGTACTGAAATGAGCTGCTACAACCAGCTCTTGGTGGGGTCCCCCCCAAAAAGTTATTGATAAAAGTGTTAGAATGCCAAGTAGACCTACTTAATTACAGTTCTTTGTTCTTGATAACTTACATGCGGAAAGCAAACCATGATGCTTGATTCTTAGCAATTTAGAGTTCAAATAACCTCGAAGTTGAGTCCTTTATTCTTGCCTAATTGCTCCTGTTGACACGTCCTTGGTTTTTATGCAATTTGTATAGCTACCCTGGGAAACAAAATGATAATTTACTATAAATGACTTAAGTTCGTGGATATAAGGTAGATAACATTTAATGTTATATGGTTATAAAATCGATAGATAATGTTTCTCCACGTAGCTTGCTTTGGGGTGGAGTGGTGGCAAAAGCCTTCTTGGAGGAGACAGCAGACCGCTTAGGAGGGAGTTGCTCTATCCTGCCCCTCTCCAAATGACACCCCAGCCGGATATGTATTGCTGCTCTTAAACTACACCTCGCTAATTATGTTTTTCTTTGTGCAGACCGACCAAAACTTAAGGAGCCCAGAAAAGTGGAGGTACTTCAAGATATTTACCTGTCCATCTTGCAAAAATATGTTGACAACAAAAGTAGAGGTACTGGTTCCTCCAGGCTTGCCAAGCTCCTCTCCTGCCTCACCGAACTCAGGACACTGGCTTACTTGAACAATGTCCAGTGCCACGTGATCCACAACGAGAAGCAGACACTGCCGTCCCTCCTCTGCAACATGTGGGATGTTCACCAAGAGGGCAAGGAAAGCAAGGAGGAATACTTGTAGCTCTCAGTGGATGGGGAACACAGTGGCCGAGGAGCGTGTAAAGGGCTGTCGTCGCCGAAGATGCCTGGTCGGCGAAGCGTTCGTTCGTTTTCTCCTCTTTATTAACGGTGCAGCTCTTCCTGAATTCATCTTTTGTGTGCCGTTTAGTGCTGAGTCTGATGTAGTTGAATCGTGTAGTGTGGAACCTTTCAACACAGCTGTGTGGTGGGTTCTGTCATTACTCGTTCTCTATCTTCAGTACGCGTCGTGCCCTAGACCCGAGAGTGTATGCAACAGCTCCACAATGCCCTCTGGACCCGTACGCCATACGAAAGCGTGCTATTTGCGGTTGATCTACCCAGCTAATTCTCACATCTCATGAATTAGCGACGTAACCTACTGAATAAATATAGCACTAGGGTTATCGTTTAGCTATATTATAACTTTTCCTACCAAACGAGTTCAAATGATGTACGTAGCAACAGTGCATCGCTGGATTCTTTCGTGCTAGAGTCTACGTATACACGCGTTTGAACTACAGGCGCATGCCCGCCGTACACTGGAAACTGTGGGCAGAATCGATAACTGTACAGTCAAATGTTCGTCAATGGTGAATCTTATTCTATACAATATTCAGTTATGTGTATTTCTATATTCATGAAGAAAGTTTAACCTGTGTTGGAGATAGTATTGGAGGTAGAGGCTAACCACGCTTGGTATTGTGTGAGCTGGTCGGCTATAGACGAGGAGCGAGGAGAGCCGCATCGCTTGCTTCCTCGCTGTTTGGTGATATGTTTCATGGGCCTTAACAAATACCTCCTATAATAATAATAATAAATAATAATTATAGTGACCTACAATTTTTGGCAAAACGTGAAGTAAGTGGTTAGAATACATAACGCCACAATTCATATGTATCATTCATTATCTCTTCAATAGAGGTAGTATTGATACAGATTGCTACTGAAAGTCAACATGGTCAACCCTCTCCCAAGCTCGCCCTGTCAACAAACTATACCGGTTGTGATACAGTCCTCAGTGTTCAGCGGTGCTGCTAGCATGGCTTTCGCACCCCGCCCTGTTGCCACCGGTAAAAAATTCCTTAAATATTCTTGTTAGTGGTGGAGGGAATGGCTCTGATGGTCAAGTAATAAAAGTATCTTCTCAATAGTTTCAGTAACCGAGTGCGACCCTTGTAGTGTACAGTTCAGCGGGTTGTGTTCACATAATAAACCGTCTGTGGCTATCGGTGCCGCCTCTTCACTACTGTTCCTCATAAGCAAAGCATCTGTTTCTATTGTGTATTGATGCTAAAGACTGCAAGGCGGTCGTTTCCTCGTCTCCCTCATCGACCAAGTAGTCACACGAAGCATCTTAAATAAGCACTCCTCATTTCAGCGTAATACTAGAGTTCTGTTTATACAGAGTCAAGGTCTGTATTTATACAAAACGAAGGGTAAATATTGAGCATCTTGACCTATCAACCATGTCTTTCAACAACACGACAAGAGGGTCAATTACTGATGAGGTAAACCATCCAGCCTGTGTGGATTGTCATCGGTGTGTGACATCCTATCTTCTCTGAGTCCAGTTTCATTCAGTTCTCATCATAAAAGAAAATGTTACACGCAAGCACCCAATTGGAGTAAAAATGTGTGGTCTTGACGGCCTAGACCTGTCCTTGGCTAAAGCTGCATGTAACGGATCGAAAGGCCGCCTGATCTTTCTTTTTTTATACAATAGACTAATAATATATATAAATAGGGAGATGATGTATTTTTATATGTAGTTGTATAATAAGGACTAAAATATTTCATTGTAAAATGATATTCCTTTCTTAGAAATTAGATGTTTACTTAGTGCTGCGCGTACCTAGCATGATATTACATCCATGGAATAACTGTGGCGTACTTCTGTCCAGGCTCGTTAAGGACAGCTTTCTTCGTGTTATTTCTTTCCCGTCGCATTTTAAAGGAATTCTCCTCCGGGGAACCTGACACATAGAGATTAACAAAATGTACCTTTGTGTTCGATAGTTGTGTGCAACTGTACATTTTAAATATTGATGCATAGGATTTAGTTTACTAGAAAATAACTCAACCATTTGTTTCAATGTGTTCCCATCACATAAGAGAAGCGTGTATATTACTGCAAACATTGTCGTTAATACTGTTGCAAACAGAAAACAAAGTGAACAGCGTCGTTAAACTTAACTGAATGTATCTGTTAAGATATTTTCTGATCTCGGTCAGTTATTCATTAAGAGTTTAAATATCATTACCCAAAATGATCAAAAAGCAAATCCAATAAAAGCTAAACAGATAGACCTGTCCATCAGGTATTGCTCAATCGCCAGCAGAAATGATATAAGGGCTCGTGCGAGGTTCAACATTAATTGATGTCAATGAATTGTTGGATAAATTGTTGAATGCAATCCGAATAGTACCTTTGGCACCACTGTTTTATTCTGTTGATCTCAGAAAGTCGTATGCGTTGTTGTTTACCTTTGGCACCAGTCCTGTCTTTGCACTTGCCCTGTTTTTCCATTGGTCCTGCTTAGGCACTGGTCCTGTACAAGCCCAGGTCCTGTCCTAGCAAGAACTGGTCTTGCAAGATCAAGGTGTCGGCCTGAAATTCAAACTTAAGGGTTTACCTATGAAATTCCTCTCTTATTTCTAAGACTATTTCTTCAATGGTGCTCTGGCAATCATTTCATCAAATATCAAAAATGTTACATCAAAACTCCGATGTCAAAATATGACTTCCAATGATTTCCTGTAATAGAGGGGCAGGAGAATTTGCCAAAGTTGTGCTATTGTGGATTCCTACAGTACAGTAGCAAAATAAAAGTCGTTAGTGGTTAACCTTTAACGATCCAACAAAAAATAGTTCTGTTCCATGAGAAATGTGTAATGCGGTTTTAATATTTCTGCAAAGTCTTGATCGTTGACGAATTCCACATTTGCTACTACGCTGTAGAAATTCACGACCCCGATACACGGTTCTTAGCGAGCGATACTGAACCGCATACAGTCCTGCCGCGATGAGCGAGGGACCCTGATGTATTAATGACACGGTCCTTTGTGCGCGACACTAAACCGGATACAGTCTTGCTGCGATGAGCGAGGGACCCTGATGTATTAATGACACGGTCCTTTGTGCGCGATACTAAACCGCATACAGTCCTGCTGCGATGAGCGAGGGACCCTGATGTATTAATGACACGGTCCTTTGTGCGCGATACTAAACCGGATACAGTCTTGCTGCGATGAGCGAGGGACCCTGATGTATTAATGAC
Source organism: Gammarus roeselii (assembly GCA_016164225.1). Classification (NCBI taxonomy): domain Eukaryota; kingdom Metazoa; phylum Arthropoda; class Malacostraca; order Amphipoda; family Gammaridae; genus Gammarus; species Gammarus roeselii. The sequence continues at coordinate 7,071 of SDVV010006873.1, forward strand.
ACGGTCCTTTGTGCGCGATACTAAACCGCATACAGTCCTGCTGCGATGAGCGAGGGACCCTGATGTAATAATGAACATATTCATGAACCTATTGAGCAGTTATGACGATGTTCTTATATTCGTTTGAAATCTGTAAGTGTCCAAGTCAGGACACAATGGATTCCAAACTTGATGTACAGATGCAGATACAGAAGCAATGCCTAATCCCCCAGAAGGAGGGGTGACCGACGGCAAGACGCACCTCACACTCCTCTCATGCGCTCACACACATTCCAAAACTTAGCCCTTTAGCGACATACTAAGCCTAATTTGTACCTTTTGTGTGCTACGCATAATATTTGTAGGGAACATATAATTGAAATCATAGAATGTAGAAAATATTGAATACTTTTGACAACAAAGATTTACCGCTAATTAATCCGCCATTTTATAATAGCTATTAAAGATTGTTGAAAACCTACAGGTAACATAGTCTTAGATAGCTAAATCTCATGGCCTGGCCTTACGACGAACATCTTATTAAATAAACTGATGTGAAGGAGTCGGTGAAGTGGTTGCTGATTGAAGCGTAGAAGGTTAGATGGTCCAGTGTGATGTCCTTTTCTGTTGCTAGACTAGCCACCTCAAAATCTGGACCTAGGAGAGAACCTGTTACCGAGTGATGGGAGCAACGAAATGAGCTGTGCCTTGTATTGATACGCTTTTATTCTTCTTATTGAGCATCGCTACCAAACCTTTCCGACTAAAGTTAGACTATCCACATATATAAATATTGCTCTGTATTCCCGTTCACATGAGTAAATTTTACACGTATCGCTATTTATCTCGCTGTTTGAGTCCTTGACTTTTGCAGTAGAGGAGTAAAAGCAGTCCGCTGGTCATCGTGTCTTGAAGATCTGGTGTAAATCATGAACATGGTTTTCCATTGTTTCGATCTTTTATTTCACTTTATCAGAATACATAAAGTGTATGTACTGTAATACATAAACTCGAATGTATTTTCCAAGTTCACAAAGCATTATACAGCTTATACTACATGGACCATGCCCGTGTGACTTCGGAGGACTCTGCATTTGCTCCGTGGGCAGGTCATTCGTCCCACAACCAAACACTTTCGACTGCGTTACAACGAAGGCTCGTCTTCTCGTATAGCTCATCGAATTGTGGCCGTGTATCGTAGTCGCTGTTGAATTTATCGTTGACATCGCTAATTGTCATGCATGTTCGTATCCAAGTTGGATGGACTGAATGTTAGTTTTGGATGTTTTCATTGTTAGCGTGCCGGTTGTAACGCTTCCGTCTACTGAACACCCCGCCACTGGCAGGGGCGGCTGTGAGACCATCAGATGGCTGCTGAATGACCAAGGGCTTAATTGCTTTTCAGTCTGCACCTATGAGCTGCTGGTAAAAATGAAGGGGAACCTATACTACTAAATAAGTGATCTCTCTCTCTTCTCACTGTGTTCTCATCAGTCATGTTAGTCCCCATTCCCAGACAGTGGTCCCTCTCCTCTCCATGTAATCATACCAACCCTCCCCTGTTCTCGTTACGACTCCATTTCCCGTAACCCCATTATGAAGGCTCTCCTCCCCTCCTTAACTCTCCCCGGAAGCGTACCTGCTCGTATCACCAACTAATTATTGTTGTAGCTTAGGAATGTTTTTAACCCATCGCTCAAGCTCTTCGTTAATGTATATCATATTTACTTTTTTATTGCAATTTAGATGCACTAATTACAGCTATGTTACTAAAATGTATAGCATAAAGCAGTGATTAAGATTTCGTCTGTGAATACAGTATAATGTGTCTCGTAGATAGTATGTGAAAATTTGGTGGGTTCAACATGTTCACTTAGCTATTTTGAAATTCTGTGATTCGGTTCTGTTATATGTACCTGCTGTAGCAAGGTGACCAAGTAACAGAGACGCTATCATTCTTGAACACGTTGTCGTGCAGTATCCTTCGTCTGGGAACACACGTCACGAGAACCTTTCGACCGACACAGTCTTTTCGTCAGCTGATAAACTTACAGTCTTCTCGATTCATACAACGATATTATTACCTACGTTTACGGACTTACTGTCTCTGTGTGCTATCTGTGTGGAAAGCTTCATCGTTCTATCGTAATGTTTACTGTCCAGCTATTTCACACATGAGTCTTCGCTACACAATTCTGAGACACACTAGGCTGTTGGTGCTGAAGTCATGCCGGTCGGTGCTGTGAGGAGAGCACAGGCTTGCTGTGCTTGTGTATGGCTCACAATCCAGTCGTTATTACGATACGAATGGTTAGAGCCTGTACCGTTCGTTGGTTAGAACGCAGTTTGTTGCGCGAGGCGCAGCGCAAGTGCTGATGCCGTGACTCTAAAAGGAAAAGTTGTGGAGAAGATAGTTGTCTATCCAAATTCATGGTAGTATATTAAAGCATATACTCACCATAGGATTAACTATTGTTTGATCGTTCATCTTGCGTCGGCTGCAACATACTCTTATCGACCAAGTACGAGGAAAAGAGTGAGACTGTTCCAGCTGGTCGCTCTACAGCTTGATCTGTAGCTTGGAATTCCTATAAGCCTTACCCAACGGGAGTTTGATCAGCTGCGGAATATCCTTGCCGGTTTGGTTTGTGTGGATCCTAATGATATTCTTACGGATCAGAAACGAATGGAAACAATGCACTTGTAACTAGGGCTCCTCACACTGCCGAGCAACAATACCTGAAAGACAAGGAAAGATGCATTGATAAATAACTCTTCTTGTACTAGCAATAATATATGTGTTCTTCTGCTTAGTGGGCAATGTTAGGGCTTGATTCAATAGAAGGCGATTGTAACAAGGGTCAATTATGGTCGTTTGTAAATATTACATATTTTTCCACTTTCAAAAACGAGAAATATTGAAGAGTAATACCGATTGATCTCATTGAATTCAAGCACCCACCACCTCCCTCCTAATCCAGCGACGAATAAACCGATTTTTTTATGTCTGATTTCATTAATTATGTAGCAAGTGTAGATAATGCGATGCTCAAACACTTCCCTGAAAAGCCTTCTAAACAATTGTAGCATCATGATGAGGATAGTAACGTGAACTAGCACAGTAGTGTTCCTTTCCAAATAAAATATATATTCCTTTAGATGAAATTAAATTACACTATTTTTGTAGATTATAATTACTAGAAGAGGACACTAGAAATTGTAAATTATGAATAACAATTTGTATAGTGATCGGTTGCCTAATTTATCGCCTAATGTGGAAGCTGATGAGTTTAGCTTATCGTAGATCTGCCAGACGTTGTTATTCAGTAGGACATGTCAAAATAGGACTTAACCCTTTCCTCCTTTGCTTTTATTTTGAATATTCTATTGAGAAAAGTACAGCACCGAGAGACGTCCGCAGGTTTGCCTAGACATTGTCCACAGCAACATAAGTGTATACTCTAGGAGCATGCCTAGAGCAGTACTCAGCGTGTGCTCGCATCTCCATGGATGTGGAAAGTTTCCTCCTGTGTGCTCGTTGCGCCCTTCAGCGATCGTTTTCAATCATTACTCCTTCATGTTGTTGCTACACTGAGAATGTATTGAGTAATTTAAATCCAAGAACAAATTCACTCTACAGCTTTGTGCTGGCCATTCTGAGTTCACATACTCGCCCTGTTTGCGGATTTACCGATGCCGTTCCCACAGCCCTGCTTCACCGAGACTGATACGACAGTCGTCACCGAGACTGCTACGACAGTCGGCACCGAGACTGCTACGACAGGCGGCACGCGTAGACGTCAGTCTTCAGGAATAAGTCCTCTCTCGCATGTTCTGTTTGCAAATGATCACAGGAGGTCACGGTTTCGAGTCCTACTGGCTGCTGCCGTGGTGTAGGCTCAAATGTATGTCTCCTCTTCGTTTTCCGTATGAGATGGTAGTAACTGTCATATGCGCTGGATACTCTGCCAAGTCACGGCCTATAATACAAACATAATTTTTATTTTTAATTGAGTTCTACACGCAGTGCGGCTTTGCCCAAACCCTAGCAAGACTAACCAATGGATATTTCCTTAGAGCAATAACAGCCAACCAAAGAATGGCTGAACATTGAATAGGAAGTCTTTACAAATTGTGTCAGGAAGGATGTACGTTTAGAGACCTATCTGTTTAGTTTTTATCGTATAAAATGGAGGCCAAACTCAGATTATTTTAATGTGAAGATCGGATGGATTTGCAGGAATCCCATCGCGTAGATGAAACATCCAAACTCCCGTGTTGGCGTCTCATGTCGTGCGCTACCACAGGCCACCACAACACTGCATTGTTTTTCATGGACAAGTGAACAATCCCCATCATTTATCCCCTACAATACATTCCTTTTCCACATGAGATTATCCCTGCACGCGTCTGGTTGGTGCGTTGCAGTGTGGCTGAGGGACATGAACACGCTGCAAGTTTCAATGTTCTGGTGTCGTCCACAATCAAAATTATACCTCACGGGTGGCTATTTGTTAACTGCCACACAACTCACAAAGTCAATTCAGGTAGCAACAAAAACACGTTACCACAGAACTAAGCCGGCCAACCATTTCTCGCATCCCACCTACTTCGTCTCAACACGCGCGTGTCGGTGGGTATCGTGGGTTTGGGGCGGTTCGCTGGCGCTGTTTCCAGTGCGGCAGGTGGAAACCGGGCTAAGCAACAACAATAACAACAACCACAACACTAAACTGCAAACCCTATTCAAGTGTCATCATATTTCTGCTTTAATATCTCGATACTTTTGTAAATAATGTCAAGAAAGTTTATTTAGGCTGAATTTCCTCTGTTTGTATTTTAAACAGCCAATTTTGTTAAATTCCAGCGGTAAATTATTTTCGTGCTGATCTCGGAGCATAGTGTTTGAATTGTGGCAACTGTCGGGTCGTGCACAGAACTGAGAATTGACAGGTTTGGAATGACAGCGACAGGCCTATCTGTCGTTGTTTCTGTTCGTTGCCGTCCGTCACTACGTTGCAGTACTGTCAATTGTCATTGTGCCGTCATTCACTAGTTCATCACATCCTCATTCATCGTCGATCACCACATCGTCATCCATCGTCGAGCACCACATCGTCATCTATCATCGATCACTACATCGCTCCTGCCATAAGTTTCATAATCACCATCTGCCCACATCGCATCATCGATTTACACTCATCGAGTCATCAAACCCATCATTGAGTTATCACTCATCATTCAGTTATCACCAATCATTCAGTTATCACCCATCTTCATCCCATTTTCACGTAGCTCCACGTCTACAATTTTGATCCACCCATCACTTCTCCCTCATCGCCCACCATCATCGCGTGGACTCGGTTACAAGTCGCCGCGCGTCCCAGGTCATCCAAACGAAATGGGTTTGTCCTTCCGTAGAGTTTGGCTTGAAGACATACATGGATTTCGACGTAGTGTCCCCATGCGTGATAATTTACCCCTTAAATTAGATTTTTTTTTCTTGAAACAACGTTAGAGCGTTCAATTATCTTGTCCTGGTTAGAGTTTATTCTTATTTGACGATGACCAGCAACGATGCATATTGCTGTTCCCTGTTGACGATGACTGTAGCAACGATGCATAATGTTGCTCCGTGCTGTAGATGACTGTAGCAACGATGCATATTGCTGTTCTCTGTTGACGATGACTGTATCAACGACGCATAATGCTGCTCCGTGCTGTAGATGACTGTAGCAACGATGCATATCGCTGCTCCGTGCTGTAGATGACTGTAGCAACGATGCATAATACTGTTCCATGTTGACGATGACTGTAGCAACGATGCATAATGCTGTTCCATGTTGACGATGACTGTAACAACGATACATAATGCTGTTCCATGTTGACGATGACTGTAGCAACGATACATAATGCTGTTCCATGTTGACGATGGCTGTAGCAACGATACATAATGCTGTTCCATGTTGACAATGACTGTAGCAACGATGCATAATGCTGTTCCATGTTGACGATGACTAGCAACGATGCATAATGCTGTTCCATGTTGACGATGACTGTAGCAATGGTGCATAATGCTGTTCCATGTTGACGATGACTAGCAACGACGCATAATGCTGTTCCATGTTGACGATGACTATCAACGATGCATAATGTTGTTCCATGTTGACGATGACTGTAGCAACGATGCATATTGCTGTTCCGTGTTATAGCAAACGTAGGGCTGCTGTGTCTGCAATTTACGCAGCAGTGTCAGCCTCAGAGAAGCTGTGATATTCCTAGATGAGATGCAACCCTTCTACGGTGATCCGTTGAGAGGATCATCGCTGTTAACTTCCTTCAAATAGCTACTTAGAGCATAATAACAGTGCATAGTCTCCAGCATGAAGAACAAGATCACTAATTAGTTTATTGACCGTTCTCGCGCATCAAATATAAATGTCGTTGTGCGATATAGGCAAGAAGAGTACCTTCACTACTATGATCATGACTGGAAACACTGCTGAAAGAGTACCACCACTGCTATGAGACTGTCAACACTGCTGAAAGAGTACCATCACTGCTATGAGTCTAACACTGCTGAACGAGTTATTCCTGCGGTAAGACTGCATCACTACTACGAGACTATTATCACTGTTGTGAGACTGTCATCTTATTCTATTAGACTGTCATCACTGCTGAGAGAAGTTTCAATGCTGTGAGACTGTCATTACTATCAAGAGTGTCATCACTACAGTGAGACTGTCATCACTACTGCGATACTGTCATCACTGCAGTGAGACTCATAACTGCGGAGAGACTGCCATCATTAATAGGATAATGTCATCACCACAATGAGACTGGCTTCGCTGCTGTGAGGATTGTCATACCTATTCGAGACATCATCAATGTTTCCTGTCCATTCTTTTAGCCGTCTACATGTTTGTATACAGTTTTGCTACTTAAACCATTATAATTGAAGTGAACATATTCTATGTGTATATCGTTATTATCTACTTGTGCATATTACTATATTTGTTTCTAAATACTTTCACTGTCTCATGTTGAATGAACTGTGTTTTTTTTACTTTTACGTTTGAGATCCTGTTCAAACTAGTGACCGTGGCATACACTCTGAATAAACAAATGACGGCGTTGCTATTTGATTTAATTTAACCTACTTTAACCAACACAACAGCATTGCGTAGGTCGGAAAATATATTGAAATCATTTCAGAAGATAACAATTCCCAAAGTTAATTTTAGTCTATCGATCCAACGCATGGGAACAAGAGTAGGATTCTTTTCATAGTTTAAATGCGCCACGGTTCCCATTGCTTTCTGTGGCCAGGAGACTAAAAGAACGACAGGACTACTAAATTCCGATGCCTAATATATTGATTGAGTCGTGTCTTTATTGTTAGGGGATATTAACTAGGAATAAAAATTTTGAACAGCTATTCCACCCAAATTCAAACCTAAGGCAATATCACTTTATTGCTGCCTGCAGTCCACAAAAAGGAAATACCTGACCTGACCATGCAACAGAAGTTATTATGATACCGTACATGACACTCGACTACTAAGCATTGACATGATTTTGTCCTATCCTCAAGTGTGTTTCATTGTCTCGTCCATGCCGACAACTGCAACACAGGAAGTAGTAGATTATATCCCACGCACGCTATCATACATAAAAAGCCAATACTGGTGCGCCATCCCATGACAAGATGCCAAACCTCGCCATCTTGGTGAGCCATCCCATGATGACAAGATTTTGGTTTCATACAAATTGTGGGATGATATACTTCTTGTGAAGTTACATTCTAAGAGATAACACGATATTGAATGTCCATAAATTACCGTATATTTCAATAGGGACATTTTCACGAAATCTTCGATATTGAATACCACATTTAGTTTGTTGCAAGCAAAATTCATGTGCCTAATCTTGAGCAACGCTGCAGCAGCGAGCAGGTCAATTTGGAACACCAATGTAGAACACAACACAGCTCAAAGACGCTCGGCATTCCGTCATTCTATTACGCGTTGATTGTATTCCGTCGTTAGTCAATTCTGTTGAATTTCAGCTAACAGCTGAACATGGATTGCAACTCGCAGAAGTAGTTGTGTTGAGACATCCCACGTCATGTTACAGGTTCCAGAGAATCACTGTTAGGAACGCATAGGGTGGAACAAAAGAGCTACTCCTGAGCCGCCATAATAAACCTTTACTCAGGAGCACTAGGCCAAAAAAAATCACGACATTATTCATTAGTTTCTCACAAATGATCGAAAATGATGGCAGGCTAGCGTTTCACCTTCTGGAGTGAAGCAAAGTCTGTTCGAACGTGTGTTGCTCTTTGCTTATTGTTTGGGCAGCTGTTATGCCCTTAAAGGTTATGTTTTCATTGCAATTTTATCATGATATCTCTGAACGGAGATTGTACGCTTTCAATTATGCATATACGTATGGCTGTTTCCTCTAGGCCCAGAGGAAACCGTTATAGTACATTTGTTTGATCATTATACGTTACATTGACTCTTCAAAATTATCTTGTTGTATTTATGTTACCAATTAAGTGAACATATTAAGTAAGAAGAGTTATTTCTATGTCTGGTCTCGAACAACCCGATAGGTAGTGTACACGATAGGTAGTGTACACGATAGGTAGTGTACACGATAGATAGTGTACACGATATGTAGTGTAAAACTTTTTTACGCGGATTCCTTCCAATTGACTCAGAGGCTGTTGGCCAATGATAATCCAAGAGTTAGTGGAGTAACTCTTCCTGGGTGTCTCTCGCAACGAGCCTTTAACTGAGTCGCGGAGACACGAAACAGGGCCACTGCAGAACTGTTCTCTCGAACCTTTAACTAAGTCGCGGAGACACAAAACAGGGCAACTACAGGACTGTTCTCTCGAACCTTTAACTAAGTCGAGGAGACACGAAACAGGGCAACTACAGGACTGTTCTTTCAAACCTCTAACTGAGTCGCGGAGACACAAAACAGGGCAACTACAGGACTGTTCGCTCGAACCTTTAACTGAGTCGCGGAGACACGAAACAGGGCAACTGCCGGACTGTTCTCTCGTGGATATGATTAAGTCTAATTAAGTAACTTCACTATCTTAGAATGCAGCCAGATTGTGCATTTAATATAGAAACTTAATTGTTCACCAAAAAAAGAGGATTTGATTTGATTTGGGCCTCATTTCCACCAGATCAACGTAAGGCACGCAAAAAAAAAAGAATAATTTCTTTCCAAACACAGCAAATAAACCCTCATTACCATAAATACTCGAATGAAAGAATGCGAAGGTGCAATGTTTTAAAGCCATGGATCAGCTGTTACCCGACACTCAAACGGAGCGTTTGCTGTGGCGTGTGGCCCCGCAGTTCACAGCGTTACCAGCGAAGAGACGCGGCTTATCCTACTCCCTTCTGGGTCACTAAAGCACTTCGGCAACACGGGCAAACCGACTATGGGCTTCCCCTGTACTCCTCTGCATCCCCTTTTCTTCTCTCAGGACTTGATGTGGTACATTCCACCGCTGCTCGCCTCCTAGTTGGCACCTGGCGCTCAACATCTTCAGCTTCACTCTGTTGCGATGCTGGGCTTCCTCCTGATCTGCATCGAGAGCGGCGCTGCGGGCAGTTCCTTCTTCAGCTTCTTTTTCGGCCTGCCCACCATCCTTTCCATGCTCTTCTGAGACGTGATCGTTTCCTGACTTCAATCCCGTTTGCTTGTCGCCACCACCGGTCACCGCTACTTTACAGGGCTTCACGCCTATTCCACTTCCATGGATTACCTCTTCCATCACCTCAGGAAGTTTTCTCTGTTCTCCCGCCATGGGTTCCCTCCAACTCCATCATCCACACATCCTTTCCGACAACTATCATAGGAGCAGTTGAGGGTAGTGCCCCAGCATCATATGCCGACCTTTGTTCCACTGCATACCCTAACCACCTTACTGTCTTTACTGATGGCTCTGTACTTGGAGCACCGGCTGCTGGCGGTGCTCTTAAAAACTCAATTTTCCCTTCCGTCTCCACTCGCACCACACAATCCAGGCAGCCGATTTTTTTGGCATTCTTCATGCACATCTCTTCCCGTCCTCTCATTCTACTTCTTCCCCGGGAGTTATTTTAACGGATAGTTTGTCCTTTCTTTTCCTCTTAGCCTCTTCCAGGCTTTCTCCATATGGTTCCATTGTTCAGGCAGTGCGCCGTAATCTCCTCCTTTTCCCTCTTGGTGAAGTGCACAGACAGTGGGTACCGGCTCACTATTCAACCTCTGGCTATAAGGCGGCAGATGCCGTAGCTAAAATGGCTGCAACCTCCTCCTTTCCTATTCATGATTTATCACTTTCCCTATCTGAACTCCGATCTACATTCTCTTCTGCCATCTGCACTTACTGGCAGGCCAGGTGGACCGCTGTCCGAGGCCAACACTCTCCGGGTGCACTCAAACCCTTGGTGCACCCCTGGGCCTGGCAGGGGAAGCAGTCACGCTTTTTGAAACTCTCTTTGCTCGGTTCCGACTTGGTACTGTCCCCTTGAATAAAGCCCTCCGCAGAATCCGTCAGACAGATGCCCCATGTTGCCCTCATTGTCCATCAAATGAAACTGTCCATTATTTATTTTTTGTCTAACCTCAATACCATGATTATCGTTGCCGTCTCATGACCAGCCTGCCTGGCCTGGGGTATTTACTGCCAACTCTCTCCCTTCTTCTCAGTGGCCCGCCTGGTGATCCTGCTGCTGCCCTGCTCATCTTTAGGCTTGTGGAAGCGTATATCACTTCTACATACCGGTTCGACCAATCGTGAGGTCCTTTTTGTCTCCTCCGCCTCAAATGGTACCGTAGCAAATTGACCTTGGTCAACACGCCCCGACCAGAACCAAGTTCACTTCACTCACTTTGGCAACTTGTTTCCTGAGAGGGGTTGCCAATGGTAATCTTTGGGTAAGCGGAGTTACTCCACTTACTGGATCGGTGCTCAACTGTCGAACTGCTGTCGTGTTACTATAATGACCCATAAACTGCTGTCGTGTTACTATAATGACCCATAAACTGCTGTCGTGTTACTATAATGACCCATGAACT
>SDVV010006874.1:0-18139 GCA_016164225.1 Gammarus roeselii
GTGGGCCCTGTACCATATAGGGAGCAGTGAGCACTGTACCATCGAGGGGGCAGTGGGCCCTGTACCATATAGGGAGCAGTGAGCACTGTACCATCGAGGGGGCAGTGGGCTCTGTACAATATAGGGAGCAGTAAGCACTGTACCATCGAGGGGGCAGTGGGCCCTGTACCATACAGGGAGCAGTGAGCACTGTACTATCGAGGGGGCAGTGGGCCCTGTACCATATAGGGAGCAGTGAGCACTGTACCATCGAGGGGGCAGTGGGCTCTGTACAATATAGGGAGCAGTAAGCACTGTACCATCAAGGGAAAATGTGGGCCCTGTACAATATAGGGAGCAGTGAGCACTGTACCATCTAGGGGCAGTGGGCCCTGTACAGTATAGGGAGCAGTGAACACTGTACCATCGAGGGGCCAGTGGGCTCTGTACCATATAGGGAGCAGTGAGCACTGTACCATCGAGAGGGGCAGTTGGCCCTGTACCATATAGGGAGCAGTGGGCACTGTACCATCGAGGAGGCAGTGGGCATTGTACCATCGAGGAGGCAGTGGGCACTGTACCATTTTCCGCCATCGTTGCAGCTGGCACGTGTAATTGACAAGAGTGCCCACCTTCAAGAGGTCCTCGGCGCAAATCGTGTTCAGAACAAAAATTATATGCTGAAAACTTTCAACGTCACTCTTTCCGTAGCAGTCTTCCTCTGCTTATCAACCTTATTATCCCTTCTCCCTATCATCGTGATGCCTCCTCGTACACACGTCTTTACATCTCCTTTTTTCCGTCTCCCGAAGATCATCTTCCCCATCCTCTTTGTCCTCCATGTCATCGTTCCTTGTCATCGTGATACCTCTTTGTTTACACGTGTAATCTTCAGGCGGCCTGCGGGGTTGCCATCCAGCATTGTGGCTTGACCATGGACCGGCTTGCCTCCTGAACATGGCCATGGCGGTCCTGCTGTCTTCCTAAACATGGTCATTACGGTCTTGCTGTCCTCCTGAACATGGCCATGACGGTCCTGCTGTCTTCCTAAACATGGCCATTACGGTCTTGCTGTCCTCCTGAACATGGCCATGGCGGTCCTGCTGTCTTCCTAAACATGGACATTACGGTCTTGCTGTCCTCCTGAACATGGCCATGGCGGTCCTGCTGTCTTCCTAAACATGGCCATTACGGTCTTGCTGTCCTCCTGAACATGGCAATGGCGGTCCTGCTGTCTTCCTAAACATGGCCATTACGGTCTTGCTGTCCTCCTGAACATGGCAATGGCGGTCCTGCTGTCCTCCTGAACACAGCTATTGCGGTCCTGCTGTCCTCGTGAACTTGGCCATAGCGGTCCTGCTAGTCTCATGAACATGGTCATGGTGGTTCTGCAGGCCAAGTGATCATAGCCACAAGGTGGTCTACCAGCCACCATTTTGTGTTGAGGGTCACTCGCAGTTTAAAATGACCCATTCGTGAGCTTGAATTTGTATTTTTTTCGCAGAGAATATTCATATCTACGTACGCTTAGCGTTCATCTATTTACATAAATAGTTAATATTCTTTAGCAATTTTGTAATTTTATTTGCTTCGTCCCTCAAGACAATTACTAACTGGCCTGAGGCAGTTCGTGTGAGATCCATTACTTGAGGCCTGATCAGTTCGTGTAACATCCATTACTTGAGGCCTGAGGCAAGCGTGTAACATCCATTACTTGAGGCCTGAGGTAAGCGTGTAACATCCATTGCTTGAGGCCTAAGGCAGTTCGTGTAACATCCATTACTTGAGGCCTGAGGCAGGTCGTGTAACATCCATTACTTGAGGCCTGAGGCAGTTCATGTAAAATCCATTACATGAGGCCCGAGGCAGTTCGTGTAACATCCATTACTTGAGGCCTGAGGCAGTTCGTGTTACATCAATTACCTTAGGCCTGAGGCAGTTCGTCTAACATCCATTACTTGAGGACTGAGGCAGTTCGTGTAACATCCATTACTTGGGGCCTGAGGCAGCGCGTGTAACATCCATTACTCAAGGCCTGAGGCAGTGCGTGTGAGATCCATTACTTGAGGCCTGGGGCAGTGCGTGTGAGATCCATTAATTGAGGCCTGAGGCAGTGCGTGGGACATCCATTACTTGAGGCCTGAGGCAGTGCGTGTGACATCCATTACTGGAAGCCTGAGCCGGTGCGTGTGACATGCATTACTTGAGGCCTGGGACAGTGCGTGTGAGATCCATTACTTGAGGCATGAGGTAGTGCGTGTGACATCCATTACTTGAGGCCTGAGGCAGTGCGTGTAACATCCATTACTTGAAGCCTGAGGCAGTGCGTGTGAGATCCATTACTTGAGGCCTGAGGCAGTGCGTGTGAGACCCATTACTTGAGGCCTGAGGCAGTGCGTGTGAGATCCATTACATGACGCCTGAGGCAGTGCGTGTGAGATCCATTATTTGAGGCCTGAGGCAGTTCATGTAACATTCATTATTTGAAGCCTGAGGCAGTTCGTGTAACATCCATTATTTGAGGCCTGAGGCAGTTCGTGTAAAATTCATTATTCGAAGCCTGGGTCAGTTCGTGTATCATCCATTATTTGAGGCCTGAGGCAGGTCGTGTAACATCCATTACTTGAGGCCTGAGGCAGTTCATGTAAAATCCATTACTTGAGGCCCGAGGCAGTTCGTGTAACATCCATTACTTGAGGCCTGAGGCAGTTCGTGTAACATCAATTACCTTAGGCCTGAGGCAGTTCGTGTAACATCCATTACTTGAGGACTGAGGCAGTTCGTGTAACATCCATTACTTGAGGCCTGAGACAGCGCGTGTAACATCCATTACTCGAGGCCCGAGGCAGTGCGTGTGAGATCCATTACTTGAGGCCTGGGGCAGTGCGTGTGAGATCAATTAATTGAGGCCTGAGGCAGTGCGTGTGACATCCATCACTTGAGGCCCGAGGCAGTGCATGTGACATCCATTACTGGAAGCCTGAGGCAGTGCGTGTGACATCCATTACTTGAGGCCTGGGACAGTGCGTGTGAGATCCATTACTTGAGGCATGAGATAGTGCGTGTGACATCCATTACTTGAGGCCTGAGGCAGTGCGTGTAACATCCATTACTTGAGGCCTGAGGCAGTGCGTGTGAGATCCATTACTTGAGGCCTGAGGCAGTGCGTGTGAGATCCATTACTTGAGGCCTGAGGCAGTGCGTGTGAGATCCATTACATGACGCCTGAGGCAGTGCGTGTGAGATCCATTATTTGAGGCCTGAGGCAGTTCATGTAACATTCGTTATTTGAAGCCTGAGGCAGTTCGTGTAACATCCATTATCTGAGGCCTGAGGCAGTTCGTAAAACATTCATTATTCGAAGCCTGGGTCAGTTCGTGTATCATCCATTATTTGAGGCCTGAGGCAATTCGTGTAACATCCAATATATGAAGCCTGAGGCATTTCGTGTAACATCCATTATTTGAGGCCTGAGGCAGTTCGTGTGACGACCATTATTTGAGGCCTGAGGCAGTTCGTTTGACAAGGATTGTTTGAGGCCAGAGGCAGTTTGTGTGACATCCATTATTTGAGGCCTATCGCAGTTCGTGTGACATCCATTATTTGAGGCCTGAGGCAGTTCGTGTAACATCCATTATTTAAGGACTGAGGCAGTTCGTATAACATTCATTATTTGAGGCCTGAGGCAGTTCGTGTAACATCCATTATTTAAAGCCTGAGGTAATTCGTGTAACATCCATTATTTGAAGCCTGAGGCAGTTCGTGTAACATCCATTATTTGAGGCCTGAGGCAGTTCGTGTGACATCCATTATTTGAGGACTGAGGCAGCTCATATGAGATCCATTACTTGAGGCTTGAGAGGGTTCATGTGAGATCCATTACTTGAGGCCTGAGGCAGTTCGTTTTACATCCATTATTTGAGACCTGAAGCAGTTCATGTGAGATCCATTATTTGAGGCCTGAGGCGGTTCATGTAACATCCATTACTTGAGGCCTGAGGCAGTTCGTGTAACATCCATTATGTGAGGCCTGAGACAGTTCGTGTTACATCAATTATGCGAAATCTGAGGCAGTTCATGTGAGATCCATTATTTGAGGCCTGAGGCAGTTCATGTTACACTCATTATTTGAGGCCTGAGGCAGTTCATGTAACATCCATTACTTGAGGCCTGAGGCAGTTCATGTTACATCCATTATTTGAGGTCTGAGGCAGTTCATGTAACATCCATTATTTGAGGCCTGAGGCAGTTCATGTTACATCCCTTATTTGAGGCTGAGGCAGTTCGTGTCACATCCATTACCTGAGGCCTGAAGCAGTTCATGTTATGTCCATTATTTGAGGCCTGAGGCAGTTCATGTAAAATCTATTACTTGAGGCCTGAGGCAGTTCATGTTACATCCATTATTTGAGGCCTGAGGCAGTTCATGTAACATCCATTATTTGAGGCCTGAGGCAGTTCATGTTACATCCCTTATTTGAGGCTGAGGCAGTTCGTGTCACATCCATTACCTGAGGCCTGAAGCAGTTCATGTTATGTCCATTATTTGAGGCCTGAGGCAGTTCATGTAAAATCTATTACTTGAGGCCTGAGGCAGTTCATGTTACATCCATTATTTGAGGCTTGAGGCAGTTCATATAACATCCATTATTTGAGGCCTGAGGCAGTTCATGTTACATCCTTTATTTGAGGCCTGAGGCAGTTCGCGTCACATCCATTACCTGAGGCCTGAGGCAGTTCATGTTACATCCATTATTTGAGGCCTGAGACAGTTCATGTAACATCTATTACTCGAGACCGGAGGCAGTTCTTGTTAAATCCATTATTTGAGTCCTGAGGCAGTTCATGTAACATCCAATATTTGAGGCCTGAGGTAGTTCATGTAACATCCATTATTTGAAGCGTGAGGCAGTTCGTGTAACATCCATTATTTAAGGCCTGAAGCAGTTTGTGTAACATCCATTATTCGAAGCCTGGGGTAGTTCGTGTAACATCCATTATTTGAGGCCTGGGGTAGTTCGTGTAACATCCATTATTTAAAGCCTGAGGCAGTTCATGTAACATCTATTATTTGAGGCCTGAGGCAGTTCGTGTGACAACCATTATTTGGGGCCTGAGGCAGTTCGTGTGACAGAGATTATTTGAGGCCTGAGGCAGTTTGTGTGACATACATTATTTGAGGCCTAAGGCAGTTCGTGTGACATCCATTATTTGAGGCCTAAAGCAGTTCGTGTAACATCCATTATTTTAGGCCTGGGGCAGTTCGTGTAACATCCATTATTTGTGGCCTGAGGCAGTTCGTGTAACATCCATTATTTAAAGCCTGAGGCAATTCGTGTAACATCCATTATTTGAAGCCTGAGGCAGTTTGTGTAACATCCATTATTTGAGACCTGAGGCATTCCGTGTGACATCCATTATTTGAGGACTGAGGCAGTTCGTGTGAGATCCATTACTTGAGGCCAGAGGCAGTTCATGTGAGATCCATTACTTGAGGCCTGACAGGGTTTATGTGAGATCCATTACTTGAGGCCTGAGGCATTTCGTGTAACATCCATTTCTTGATGCCTGAGGCAGTTGGTGTGAGATCTATTACGTGAAGCCTTAGGCAGTTTGTGTTACATCCATTACTTGAGGCCTGAGGCAGTTCATGTGAGATTCATTACGTGAAGTCTGAGGCAGTTCGTGTAACATCCATCACTTGAGGCTTGAGGCAGTTTATGTGAGATCTATTATTTCAGGCCTGAGGCTGTTCATGTAACATTCTCTATGTGAGGCTTGAAGCAGTTCGTGTTACATCCATTATTTGAGACCTGAAGCAGTTCATGTGAGATTCATTATTTGAGGCCTGAGGCAGTTCATGTAACATCCGTTACTTGAGGCCTGAGGCAGTTCGTGTAACATCCATTATGTGAGGCCTGAGGCAGTTCATGTTACATCCATTATTTGAGGCCTGAGGCAGTTCGTGTTGCATCCATTATTTGAGGCCTGAGGCAGTTTATGTTACATCCATTATTAGAGGCCTGAGGCAGTTCATGTTACGTTCATTATTTGAGGCCTGAGGCAGTTCATGTAACATCTATTACCTGAGGCCTGAGGCAGTTCATGTTACATCCATTACGTGAGGCCTGAGGCAGTTCATATAACATCCATTATTTGAGGCCTGAGGCAGTTCATATTACATCCCTTATTTGAGGCCTGAGGCAGTTCGTGTCACATCCATTACCTGAGGCCTGAGGAAGTTTATGATACATTCATTATTTGAGGCCTGAGGCAGTTCATGTAACATCTATGACTTGAGGCAGTTCATGTTACATCCATTATTTGAGGCCTGAGGCAGTTCATGTAACATCCATTACTTGAGGCCTGAGGCAGTTCATGTTACATCCATTATTTGAGGTCTGAGGCAATTCATGTAACATCCATTATTCGAAGCCTGAGGCAGTTCGTGTAAGATCCATTACGTGAAACCTGAGACAGTTTGTTAGACATCCATCATGTGAGGCCTGAGGCAGTTCGTTTAGCATCCATTACGTGAGGCCTGAGGCAGTTTGATTCTGTGAAATACATGACTTCTCAATTGAGAATATTAAAAAAAACTCAATATTTGTCTGTGCAAAACGTGCAACGAATCACTTAATACTGGGGAAATTATACAGTGTGAGTCTGCATGTTGTTCTGTCCTCCGTTACGCTGACGTCATCATTGATTTATGTTAATTTTTAGGCCTTTCACTGTCCATATTATTGCGTCTAGAATCTTTTTACTGAGAGCTGTTATGAGAATCCGTGGAGCTTCTGCTACTGCACATACCATTGAATAACTACTGACAAGAATCATGAGCGCGCCAACGCCAAGTTTGCATATCAATTACGGTAATTGCGCGGTATAAAAAGGCTCGATGCGCTTCTATGAATGGTAGTTGTATGTGTTTCTGCACTCTTCAATTACGGACAGAGACAGTCGGGAATGATGCTCATAGGGTGGAAGGCAGTAGACTTTGATACACACATAATATTGTTGGCATCCTGTTTATGAGCAGTATAAGTAATGCAATAACTACATGATATGACATGAAAAACAAGAACACTATTTAGAAATGACTAAATAATGTACTTTGAAGATACAACAAATAGTAAATGGTTCCTTTGAGGTATCGTGCAGAGTTCATATAATTCAATAGTCTTTATTGTGTCCGCTCTCACTATGATCCTGATAATAACTCAATAAACCGGTAACAATTGTATCTGTTTTTCTTCCTAATGAAATGTTTATTACTCTATGCTTTGGTTTTCTTTGTGTCCGTTTAGTGTCATCATTCTTAGGGTATTTCTAACTTACATGTTGTGGTAGGTTTGACAAATGTCACCAATGTCATGAGCGTAGATACTGATGAGAGTATTGTCAGAAGTTTTCTTCCTCAGCATGCCACTGTTCCGAGAAAGGGTTCAGCTCGCGAGGAGAGGACCAGCCAGGCTTAGCCCTTGTATACTTCGTCCTCAGAGTTCCAGGAAACCATGAAAGTAAAAAATGCCTGGTGGCCTGTCGTGTTGGGAAGCACTCATGAGTCATTAGGTTGGGTGGCTTCTGCCCGTAGCCTTAGGGCTGAATAAAGGTAGATAGAATCCAAATGTTGGTTAAAGTCGGTGCACCCTTTTCAGAATATGCAGTGAACTGCCAGACAGACACAAATGTTTGTTCGGTTCCTTTGGATGTGCACAAATGTGTCAACAAAAGCAAAATGGAATTATAAAAATAAGGATTAATAAGGTACAGTGGGACGCAGAACAACTGGAGGAAAGTAAACGCTCATAACTCAATAATTACATGACGTAGAAAGGTGAGGCTAACACCACATGGAAGGAAATGTCTTGAAGTTTCATTTGGTTTTGAGAAGAGCTCGAAAAGGTCCCCCTGCTGCTGAATGCAGCGGTTAACCCGTTTTTTCATTACTGCGACAAGAACATTTGGTTATTGGAAGAGATTAGATCTAAGAATACTAGCTTATGGGCATCGAAGACCCTCTATTCGATATATCCCCTAAAGGAAATATTCCATAGGGGAAAGATCATGCGATCTTATTAGCCATGGGATGTCAAATCGGTGTGAACCAAACATTAGGATGTTTGTCGACAGACGTTACATTACCTAGCATTTCAATATATGCTCTGGTGTTCACATCGCGTACGTTTCCCGTATGTACATCTTCAAAAGAAGTATTTCCAATACACTTTGTGGGAACTTCAGCCTCACCAAACTGTAATCTACGGTGAGTGCAAATGCTTCTCAAACACCTCTACCGGGTCTTGAGAGCCCCATTTACGAAAGTTCTTTTTATTAATCAAGCCATATAAGTATATGTGACTCGTCGCTGAAAATTTTGTGTTCGCATCTAATCGTTCTTCTTCGGACAATTCATTAATCCGTTGACAAAACATTGTCATTGTTCGAGAGCCGCTGTGATGTTAGCGGTTTGTATGGTTCTAGTTTAAGATCAATCTCTTAACTGCGCCTGCCAGACTCACGACTGATCCTTACATCAATAGCCAGCTTCCTTACACTTCGTGATTGGTTTATTCGAATGATTTCGTTCAAATTGACGAAGCTTTCTACCGATCTTGCATGTTTTGAGTGTCCTGAACAACCCATGTTTAGGTTAAATACGCTGCCATTTGCTCTCAATTTGCTGGTCATATTACTGAGTCTTAATGTTTGTACCCAGGTTGTATTCCAAGACAAATATTGATTTCGCTTTGATCGGCTAATTATTTTAGCAGTACTATACTGTTCACCAATGAAAACACGCTGCTCGCTGGTAAGTTGACAGTAGCTTAAAGTATTCCGAAACGGCCCCGGCTGAGAAGAAATCCGAAACGGCCCCGGCTGAGAAGTACTCCGAAACGGCTCGGTGGGTCAGGGGTGGAGGGGTGACGGTGTGGGGTGACTCAGGTGTATTGTAGATGAATGGGTTATTGTGGGCATTGTGTATAATATTGTATTGTGTATCGATTGAGATGTTTAATGCATTGTATGTCATAGGTATAACATAGTATCCATTCACGGAATAAAGGCGTTTAAATGCAATTCATTACAGACCAATGCATATAATAGGTTAACCAAACATGGATACATAGTTGAATTTTATTAGGAACAATTACAGAGTAATTTTCATGCAGTATTAAATGTCAATATTCCGCACATAGTTTTGTGACACGAATTTTTGTTTCCGGATATGTTTACGACTTTGTTGTAGGAACGTTGGATAATCTTATCTACGGGGATATATTGACATAGATGATACGCAAAGTAAAGACAGTACGCTCCACAGATCAAAAAAGGATTACTTTGAATTGTTTTTTGTGGTATGAGTGATATATCTGCATGTATTTTGTAGTATGTAGCTATATTTTCACC
The DNA here is from genome assembly GCA_016164225.1 of Gammarus roeselii. Classification (NCBI taxonomy): domain Eukaryota; kingdom Metazoa; phylum Arthropoda; class Malacostraca; order Amphipoda; family Gammaridae; genus Gammarus; species Gammarus roeselii. The sequence goes on from SDVV010006874.1 coordinate 9,394, forward strand.
GTAGATTATCAGATTAAATCCAAACAAATCGAAATAAGTAGTGTTCATTCTTATTTTTCAATATGAAGATCCAATGCCCCATTTTATTCGGGTTGTTTTCATTGTTAACAATCATGCATCCGTCTATGGTATTCATGGGCATGTTGTTCTCGGCAAAGCATCCTAAATAAGTCTGTTTCATAACTAAATCGCTTATGAATATGGTGTCAATTTGATTATTATTCATGAATACTGTACATAATTGGGGAACACCCTCCTTGCTGAATTGATTTGGATGACCCCGAGCGTATAACCTACTAGGAGTAAGATCTTATTTGAAGTGGGCGCGACTTCGCAATTCACTGTTATACGAATGTTTGCTCTTTTTCCAGGTTAATCACATCTTCCGAGTCCGTCGGTCATGTATCTATAACCAATATACTTCTTCCTGCAAGAAAATTTTGTCTTGTGAAGAGAGCTGTCACGCATTCCTAGAGCTAAAAGTGTTTGATGGTACGATTGAACGCACTCTCTGAGAAACGTTGATCTAATGTTATTAACGCAATTCCGTTCACTACTTGCAAGAACGTACTTTTCTTCGTGTCCGTACACTTTACACCCTAGTCACGCTACCTCAAGGATAGGCTGAGGGTGGAGCGAACAGGTGGGAGATCAGTAGGGGGTGTCAAGTATGAATGACCCACGAGTCATGATAAGGATCCACGTGATGAATAGAGGTCCCCCAGGGTCATGGTCGTTCTCCATTGGGAACAGTTTGCTGTATATTTGTATTGTGATGGGTACCATATTGTGATCCAAGGCAGTGTATTTTCATGTTGGCGTAATGCTGGCAGGCGGTACGGAGCCAATACGAAGGCTGAAGTCCCCCTGTAGATGGCTGGATGGGGTTTACTTGATCGCTTACTGTTATTCATTATACATTTCTTCAGGTAAGTATATACTTATAAAATATTTTTTGACAGAGGGTTGTGAGGGTAGGGTCATGAATGGGAGATATCATTCATAGGACTTGTAGAAGTATTATTTGATGACTGGTTCAAGATAAAAAAGCACGAATGATATCTCCCATTCTTTTGATTCTTGTTTTATCCACTCTGAGATATCTGAAATTTTCAACACTAGTCAATATTTGTTCGATCCTACTCGTATCATCTTCGGTGATTTCTTCTTCCAACACTTGTGAACAAATTTTTTGAGATGTGCATATTCATATTGTTTATTCTATGACGAAACGTGCGTCTTCGCTCAATTTCAGCGTAACACTGACCTCATTCTCGGTATGCAGCAAGCTATTATTAGTTGATTACGTGTTGTTTTTTGCCAAACATTAGGCCAATCATTGCTCACCTAGATCATCAACTGTGTATATATGTATGTGTATAGGGGTGTGTACGTATGTGCATGTGTATGTTCAAGCGTACGTACGTGTTACATTAGTTAAAAAATGTATAACAAAAATTTAAATTCAAAATTTTAAAAACATTTCAAATTTTTGAAGCCCGGACCTTTCTCTAGTAGCCAAATTATCACATCAATAGACCGACTTGGCTTTGTCCGGGCATCGAAAACTTGAAATGTTATTAAATTTTGAATTTTCAATTTTTGTTATACATTTTTTTAACTCATGGAACACGTACATATGCTTGAACATACACATGCACGTACGTACACAACCCTATTCATATACACACATACATTCACAGTTGATGACATAGGTGAGCAATGTTAGGCCTAATGTTTTGCGAAAAACAGCATGTAATCAATTTATAATAGCTAGCTGCAAACCGAGAATGGAGTCAGTGTTACTTTGAGATCGAGCGGAGACGCACGTTTCGTCATAGAATAAACAAAATGAATATTCACATCTCAAAAATTTGTTTACAAGTGTTGGAAGAAGAAATCACCTAAGATGATACGAGTCGGATTGAACAAATATTGACTAGTGTTGAAAATATCAGACATCACAGAATGGGTAAAACAAGAATCAAAAGAGTGGGAGATATCATTCACAAATGGATGAAAGAAAAAGGAAGTCGGCTTTGGGTAACTAATGTCGACGCGTTACAGTCGTATGTCATAAAGTTTAAGGGAAATAAGATAGAAAATCTCGAAATTGATATGATCCAAGTGGATAATCATCATCATGACTGTAATGAAGCTGAGGTGGTGGAAAACAAATTGTACCTAAGAACAAAAGAAAATCTGGATCGTTTACAAAAATTTCTCAGGGATGAAGATCAGAATGACTTTAAATTGGAGAAGATTCGAATAATTAAGGTTCAAGAAGAAGAAGCAATACACTTGTGGACTCACTGGAACGGAACAGCCTTCGGTATTCGCATCAAAGGAGTTTAGTATATATTCGCATCAATGGAGTTTATGAAGGATTTTGAGAGGGAACCGAAATATAGTGATGATGGGTATGGTTGGATGTGCGAACCATGCTGTTTCAAATAAATAAAACCAGGTAGATGTCAATGATGATGCCAGAGAGGTGTGTAAATAATGCCAATAAAACTAATAATAAACCATGGAAATCCATTATCAAATGTTTATATTATCCTAAACTCAAAGATTAAGCATTGAATTGCAATAAAATACATCACGTTAGTTTGTCGGAGGTACCATCGAATTGTCGAAATCAGTAGAATAATATGTTTCACGGTATGAAACGAAGTCATAAACCTATCAGTAGTATATATCTCACGCAAACACTAATTTTGTCCGGTCTACGGAAATTTGCACAGAACATTTCAGCGCTGGAAGGCGGTCGACGCGAAGGAGGTCGATGCGTAGGCGGGTGACGTGAAGGCGGGCGGCGTGAAGAGAACGGAGGTCACTCATTCGGATGAACGGAGAGCTTATAAATGTTAATAGGTTATATATAGGAATTTGCATTTCAATGCTGGGTATACAGTATTGTAAATTCGTTGCATGTCATGTTGCATATATGCATTTGCAATGTTTGTCCTCTAAATGTCTAGGATATTGATAACATACATTTATAAGATAATTTTTATTGATAATAAATTTAACAGTTACATAATAATTTACATGCAGTATTAAAGGTTAAGACTCCACACAGTTCACGCTTGCACGAATGTTGATTTCCAGACACGTTCACGATGAATTTGTCAACCTTGGTATAATTTCTTCGTTGTTCGCTGTTGGAGAACCGCTCGATTATCTTTTTTACGGGTATATTTTGACATAGATAATTGGCAAAGTAGATGCAAAAAGCTCCACAAACCAAAGATCGATCACTTTGTATCGGTTTCTGTAGTATAAGTTGTATTATAGCATGAGTATTATAATACGACGCTATATTTTCCCCATATATTTTTGGAAAAAAAAAAAACGAATCAAAAAAGTAGTGGTTGTTATCGCTTTTTAATATTAGGATCCAATAAGCCATTTTATAAGGATTGCTTTCGCTGTTAACAATCATGTAGCTATTCATTTGACGCATGGGCATTCTGTTTTCAGCAAAGCACTCTATATGTGAACGTTTCTTAATCGGATCGCTCATAGATAGGTGGTCAATTTGATGTTATCCATGATTACTGAAGATAGTTGGGGAATACCCGCCTTGCCGAAGTTATTTGGATGACACAGAGTGTATAACCTACCAGGAACAAGATCTTATTCGTAGTGGGTGGATTTTCACAATTCACTGTTATATGTATGTTTGCTCTTTTTTCTAGGTTAATGACATCTTCAGAGTCGGTTGGCCTTGTATCTATAAAAAATATAGTTCTTCCTGCATGTAAAATTTTGTCTTGTGATGAGATGAGAGCTATTACGCGTCCCTAGAGCCGAAAGCGTTTGATGGTATGCTTGGGCGCACTCTCTGGGAAATGATGGTAACGCAGTTTCCGTTTACATCGACGATAACGTTTGTGATGTCATTATGCTGGAAGTAATTTGTAAATCGATCATATGCTCCGTTATAAGCCACTTGATCATTGAGAAACAGGGTTAATTCATGTGGAACAACCCCGTTGAAGGGGTAATCAATGGAGATGGAGTTTTGACAGGTAGGAAACACGATTGTTTTGACAATAGGTCGATCGAACATGTATTCAATCATGTCGTTGTTTTCTAAGAGCGTTTTATCTAGAGCAAGCAAAGTTGTAGGGTATGGTACAACCTTTTTACACCATCATTTGCATGAATCAACTAAATAAATGTTTTGGTCATTGTCATGTGTTAGAAGAACGCTACTAGGTTTTGCCAGCTCCAAACGTATATTTACGCGTACATCATATAACTGTTGCTACCGGATACATCAAAGTTTAGTGGTCCCATCATATGTATACCATGGCGTACACTTTCTTGAATCCAAGTCTCATTTGCATTTTGATTAAGAAAATTCGCTGCGACGAGGGTATCTGGAATATGTTTGCAGTGATTTATACATCATATTCAATCCTTTATTATTTAGGTCGGAGCTCTTCATGGATGTATAGGCGTTGAGATTATTTAGTAGTCCTGTATAACTGTTTCCTTCACACTGAACACCATTTAGGAATAGAGAGTGACTTTGGAACATGCGATGAAAGAATCCGTCAACGAGTGTAACATTTGCAGCGCCGGCCAACGCGCTTCCATCTGCATTTCTAACACAGATTTTCACTTCTGCAGTTAACGGGCTCAAAACGACCATTTCACTATCCGATCCTGGAATATGAAATTCTATAAAGGAATCGACAATTCTACCATCATGCAGACTGCTGTTTGTACCAAGATAATTCCTTTCAAATTTCGATTCGATACTTGATTCAATTAAATATTTCTTGTTGATGGAGGGAAACATATCAATCACTCCCATTTCATAGTTTTCCGTATGGGCTTCTAGCCCTGTCATGTTGAGAGATGATCCACCAAGCAGGTTGTCGGTATAGAACCTTACACGAAGCTAACGTTATTGGTACATGAACACTGTTATTTATTAGTAACTAAATATTGGACGACACGAGTCCATCTCTCTTCCGTGGTTCATCTTCGATTTTTCGATTTTTTGTTACTTTTTCTGTGAACTTACCTCCAACCATGGCTTTCTTTACAACATTCTCTAGTGGAGCAATCCCATGTTCTTTGGTTGATTTTTGCATATCTTTCTGCTCCGAGTAATCGTGTGCCATGTTTCGAGCCATATCGGCTGCTGCAGGCAGTAAAAATTTTCGCAGAAAAGGCAATGTGCGTCATACAAGACTGGCTACGGTTGAGAAGAATCCGCTACCCCTTTGATACGATATCGGACTTGTAAATTTGTCAATGTCACGTAAACTTCCACCGCGTGGTTTGTTACGTTCGTATTGTTTATACGACGGATATGCATATACCACCCTCATGATTGCTAAATATCATATAACCTTTTTTTATGTCCAGCGTTATATTTATATGGCTCTAGCTTCTTTTAAAATGCAATACGCTTAGGAGCACTCCACCATCCTTGAACGGGATGATACCGCAAACACCATCTCGTAGATCGATGGAAATGGAATCAATATGATTACGCTGCAATTTTTTATAGTTGACATGGGCGCACGTAAATGAATAAGAGTTATTAATAGGAGTAACATCAAGAATATTGAATTGCTTGTCGCCCATAAAACTGCGTGAAATTATATCAGAGTAAACGTTTATGTAGCGTACAATATCGTTCATGAAGGACCTTTTTTCGCTTACGGCACCTTCACCGACATTATATTTACGCATCGCTTCCCCCATTAAATCAGCCAATTTATCTCCAACAAAGTTCCAATTCACCGTAGCTTCAGTATATTTGTATTGCGACATGTCTTGTAGAATAAAGGCATTGAACTTTATGCATCGTGTGGCGTTATCATATTCAAATAATATTTCTTCATCTCTAACGATTCGTTTCCTTAAGAGATTTTTTCTGATATTGATTTCTAGCTCGGCGGTGTATTCTTCCAATATATTGCCTGAGATATTTTCCCTAGGAACAAACAAAGCTTATTCTTGCCCGACTGCTTCATTTTTATCATTCAAATAGTCTACATAGAATACAATGTTGTACTGTGGATCGTGCTTTTTTATCTTGAACCAGTCATTATAAAATACTTCTACTAGTCCTACGCTCCACTCTCCCTGTAGCTGTATGTCTGGATAAATATTGTTAGTAAAACTTGGAAACGTGTTGTTTTGTTACAATTGGCTACTGCCTAGCGATGAGACATAGACAAAAAAAGTCCTCCGGTTCCTGCATCCTGCACTGGGTCCTACTTCATACTGACAACAAACCGCTAGTAGAGATCAATATATACTCTAACTAGTAGGACAATGGAACATGTTCAACTTTATATATGTTTATTTACTTATATACAACATCTTAGGTAGATTTAGAGAATACATCCTGAACACGTGGATGTGCTTTCATCTCGACTACACTCGCCAAAGACGGTCTTACCCGGCTTACGCTTCTTACGTGTTAAATCCATGTTTACATCAGCCTCGTCCAAGACACATACTTTCTTCTTTTTAGTGACCGTACGTTCATTTTCAATGGATTTTTTGGGAATGTCTGGATGGCCATAGGCAAAAGTTGTGCATGCGTTTGTTTTCAAATTTATTGAGGCAGTTTTTAATAGTGCGTTCCGTTTGAAACTAGCATGCTTGACGCGAATGTTGTGTATGGTCTCAAAGTGTGTGTAGGATTTCTGGCTATGGAAGTCTCTGTATTGTTCATGTTTGATTTGACTTGCGTCTGGTAATTGACACCCTTAGCAGCTGATTTTGAAGCGTCGGACTCAAGCAACATAAAGGAACACTTTGGTTGTAAGCAGATGATTTCACTCGGGTAGTCATCAGCTGTTTTGCTTTTCAGTAGTCCCAGCTGTCCTTTCTTGGATTCATCGTTCAAGGGATGATTTTTCGGGTAGTTGGAGAAGTCCAGAGGAGCTTGTCGCATTTCCAGTTCAAAGGTGTGTCGGCCACACATTTGAACTGGAGCAGCAACGAGTCTGTGTCCGAGTAGATGAGCAAGACGTTGTCACCGTAGCGTGATTTCAGTGTGTCATAAAAGAAGCTGTAGACTTTTGCTCTAATTTTTCAAGCCCGTAGAATCCAACTTGGAGGGGATGAACCATTCGGACATTTTTTGCTTAGGGATCATGATGACTGTTTCGGGGCCGATGGCGTAGCAGTTTTTCAGGAGAGGGTTGGCAACATGTTTTTGGAACTTGTTGGGGGTGCACACGACCTTCGCCTCTAGAATTATGTTGAGCGGATTGAGATGAAGCTTACCGTATATACTATTTAAGAGCAGTTCATGGACTTTTCAAAGGAGTTCGTAGACTCCTGATGTTTCTGTACATTTTTCATGATGAACGACTTGAATATCAGTTCTTGTTATATGCAAAAAAATCGATGAACCTTGGTGACTTCAAGTCCTTGCCTGAGGAGTACTTGAAAAAGTACCAGGGCGACGAGGTAGTCAGTTTGAGGTAGATGACTAGCAGCCAGCTTACGATCTGCTCGTTTTTGGTTTTTGAGATGTTCCGAGCTAGCTAAGAGATTTTTTGTGAAGAGCGAAACATCGTCCAAGGTGACCTTTTTGTGATGTAGCAGTAGCAGCAACTCGTCTGTTTTTCGTGCAACTTCATCGCTGACTTGAGCATTGATACAAATAATGTACGTATACTCGCCAGAACAGCCTGTGTTTACCAAGTCGAAAGCTTGAATTTCTTCGGGTGTGAGTTCGAGGATTTCACCAATGATGAGGGGCTCGCTCAAGCATCCACCATAAAGACTGTTTAAGTCAGACGTTGCTGCTGAAGACAGAGGTAATGTAGGGTCATAGTTTTTGCATCGGGGATTGCTTATCTTGGTAAGCCTCGTGTATTTTTGACACTCAAAGGCAGGAGATCGATATCTTTGACCAGCTCCAGTTTCTTCTTTCTTTCGTAGAGGGCAGCTTGCATTGCAAAGCCAGGGGCGCTCACAAAATGGACGGGATCCAGGATGTAGTCACGTGTCATGGTCTCCCTGAACTTTTGAAAGACTTCGGCAGCAGCAGCGTGTCGATGAGCAGGTATATGATCATGTAGTCACGCAAAGTCTTGCAGTTTGCTGCCTGCCACATTTCAATCACTTCAGCATATTCAGAGTTCGATATTCCTTTGCCTCGAAGTTGACTGTAAAAGGCTTGTTGCGAGCGAATGTCTGTTTGATCTGGCACAGGATCCGATGTGATGGCTTCGTAGCAGAAGTGTCCTTTTCGAGTGGCGAGGTCTAGAACCTTGTCACTGTAGCCGAGACTTGTGAGATGGGATTTGAGGAGCCTCATGTCATGGCCACTATCTTTAAGATTTTTGGCAAGACTGTCTAAACTTGAGTTGAGGAACGAGAACGAATCGATGAACTTGAAACTGTACTTTCTCGTGGCATCGTTCAAGGAGACAGAGATGCTGAACATTTTGTCTGACTGTTTTGGTATGACATTTATTTTTTGAGAAGTTAGTGTTGTCCAAACCTTTCAAAATGAAGCGCATGTCGTATGCCGATGCATTGTGAGCAATACATGGCATGTAGCGCAACTTCTCCGTGATTCTGAAGTTACAATTTAGGCACAATGCGGCTAAGTAGTTTCCTGTCATTACTTCCTTATTGGGTCCGAAGACCCCCTCCACGTAATTGTTATGGTGACGTACTCGCCTTCCACCATTTACTCCAAAAGCGTCCTCGCAGCATGATTTATATCCTAGATCTTGTTGACTAT
>SDVV010006875.1:0-18139 GCA_016164225.1 Gammarus roeselii
CTCAAATATACTTCTATTTGTCCAATTTTATGGGGACTAATATCTTTCCCTTTACCCATCTCGACCTGGAATTGAAAAAAGACATTATTTACACCTCAAATGAAATTTACTACATGAAAATTAAACGACTACATCATAGATTCACTAAGAAAGTCATCAGAACACAAAAAACACCTTACACCGACCACAGCTGAACTAGAACTGAGCGAAACGTGGGCTGCAGCATGTGGACCACGTGATGGAATTGATCATTGCCATAGACCGACAGCTAATTATTGCCAGATATCACTAGAAACCTGCTAAAGGAGATCAAATTTACTACTGAAATACTCGTTCTGCATAAATAATACGAAATAAATCATCTATCATTACATAAATCGTGTTTATTTCACCTTCTTATGTAAAAATACCGGAAATCTCAAAAATCCATAATAATTTTTCCAGTACTGTACATATAAATGTGTGTGTATATTTACATGGTGCTGGCACCGACCTTGCATATACGTATGAATGTGTGTGAATATCTACATGGTGCCGGCACCGATCCTGTAAATACGTATACATGTGTGCATATCTACATGGTACCGGCATCGGTGCCGGCACCAACCCTTAAAATACATACAAATGTGTGTGTATATCTACATGATGCCAACTTCGACCGTGTTTATACGTATAAATGTGTGTAAATCTACAATGTACCAGCACCGACCTTGTATATACATATGAATTGGAATGAAATTTGTTCCCAATTTAGTTAAACGGTTTGCTTTCGTTGTAGAAGTATGTCGCTGAGTTTGATATAGAAATATTTTAACGCAAAGGATAACACGGGGGTATGTGTTATCTGCAATGCGGAGATAAAACTAAGCAAATCAAGTTCCACGTTCGGGTTTTTGCGTCATTTTAAACGTCACCATCATCTTGAATTTGATTATCTTAAAGATGAACAAGAAAATACAAGCTCTAGGGATGCAAAGGGCGTATTGATAGAACATAATAAACCGGACCTGGGTTTCCAAAATAAGTGCTCAACAGGGTGCGAGCAGTAAAGAAAGTGTTTCACCTTCAGCATCCAAACGTTGAACGTATAAAGTTTGGGTGAATTGGAGGAAGTACACTGTGTACAGACGAAATTAAGAATAATGAAAATATGGGAAAAACGTGGAATACTTTAAGTAAAATGGAAACCAGTGACAGTGATACCGAGGAGATGTCATGTGGAGAAAAACCTGATAAAGGTGATGGGAACCGGAATATCAAATGGGATAATATTTGGTATCAAGTATAAGAAGCGTAAAATGGTTTAATAAAATCAAATATATACCTAATTTTGTTTCTAATTTGTTGGAAATGAAACATGAAGCGAAATAATCATGTCTCAAACGTTTGAGTGCTAGGAGAATTATGTATATTTCGGATATCTGCGCGAACACAGTGCATGGGAATGTCGGCGCCAGTAAGAAAAAAACTGAAAATATTCGATGTCATGAATATGAAACTCTAATTAAAAAATTAGCGTCGAGAAAAAAAAATGCTGAAGTCTATAAAATAAAGTTTTGGTTACAATGATAGGTTTTGAAGTTATGCATACAATACTCCCAAAGGTATCCGTCTATCTAAAATGTGTACTAAGGGCAGCAGTCTAAAACCCAATACAGGTACGAACACGATGGCCACTTTCCTGACAGTCTCTGTACTCAGTTCACGCTATCGCGTCAGTAACACCACAGTAACGGTAGCGAAAGGCTACTGCGGTCATTCGTTCCCCATAAGGTGCGATATTAATGCTTTGATATACATATTGTATTGATGTATCGGTGTTAAGATACGTGTTATTGTAGATGTTTTTTTTATGTGAAGTTTATTTAGCATTTTTTCATGCTAGTAGGTTATATTTACTTCATGTTATTTACCTGTCTTGGCCCTTGACAGTATCGCACTACTCTCTCATACGGTCATAACAGCTGCGTAGTGGGAGGCACTACCTCAACTGTGCCGTGAGGGATACGTGTTTTCACCTGATTTCTCACGTGTTATGCTGTGATTTATACAGTGATCGTAAACCAGTGATGCTTTATTGTACCAGTGTGATGGTACGTGTTATTATAGATGGATTTATGTGTGATGTTTATTTGGATGTTTCCGTGCTACTAGGAACATATTTATTCCAGGTTTTGTGCCAGTTATGGCCCACTGTCAGTACTGATTCTCACATGGTCATGCATGTTGGTTGGTAAGTGTCACTACCTCCCACAACTGGTACGAGCGGAAAACACGTTACATCTTGTTATTTGCGTGTTAGACTATGTTATGGTGTGATTTATTCAGTGATCGCATTCCAGTGCTGCATTGTTATATTGGTGATACCGTGTGTTATTACGTATCCCAAAATGCATCTAACTCGTCCTCCTTCTCTTCTATTTTCGTTAATTTACTTTTAAGAAATGCTTTAGGCATTTTATCCAGGAATGTCTGAATGATTGCATTGACGTCTGGAGTTATTACTGTCTTATTTACCAATAAACTTTTTAGGAGATCAATTACATGAACACGGCTTTGGACATTGGGATGGCTAACAAACCCATTCGATTCAAATATAAGTGCTGAGTTAGTTTTAAGATAGTGAAGCAAACCTGGGGATCTTAGCAACGGGAGGTAATGAGACCGTATATATTACTGCAACATCACCATTTTGTGGCTCATTTTGTTTGATCGGTTCCTGTGTGGGCTCTAGTTATGCTATTGCGATAGAGACCGTTAGTAAAATTGAATAATTTTAGTGATATTTCAGGCGATGTATTCAAATCTAGCATTTCGTCCCCACGCCTACTCAATCGTTGACTGTGATACGTACTGCTATGTTCTACTATTTCTGGCCCTGTTGTTGTAGATATTGGTGTTGTGCTACCTCCAATATGAGTTGTTGTAAACTTATCCATCTTGGACTTTGGAACAAGGTAATAAATCGATTCATCCATGGATTATTTTTGTCAAAAAAATGACTGCAATGTGTAAGAGTAAATTTAACAGAAACACTCCTCGCACGGTTGATAATGTTTTCCTTTTGGCCTCGGAAGATTTACTCCCGGACGATTTACTGCCTAATTGTTTTATTATAGAATCGAATTTATTTATCCGAGACTTGGTTAGTTTATCACAGACCAATTTTCCGCTCTCTATATTTCTAAATATTTCGCAGATGATCTCAACTTCCTTTTCACTTAAATGTTTGATGAGTTGACTACGTTTGGATGATTTTAGTTGATTTATTTTATTATAAAAAATCAATTTTCGTTTCAAAGTACGTTTATCACACATCACGACACAACGTTTCCTTCATTAATCCACGTAGGTTTGCTGTCTGGATAATCCGTACATATCACGTAGATTTGCTTTCTTCCTCGTTTAATTCGGGTCTCCAATACCTTGATAGCTTAAATATCAGGTTTGTCATACTGTACTAGTTCCTGTCTATAGGCAAAACCTTTGATGTGTTCATCAGTATCAAGTGGCGTTATTTCATAGGTCGGAGGGTAATGTTTTTGATTAACACGCGGAAAACGGAACACTTCTTTCGTGAACTTTGGTTCGTGTCCTAGCCTAAATGTCTTGAGACTGGGATCACTACACTGTAAGCGTACGTACGCTCCCACCTTTAATTGTATACTGGGCACTTTTATACTTTTACGTCGTATTTTATACATTTCCGTTAGCAATGCTCGAATTTGCTTCGGATCGTCCAACAAATAAACGTCAAATGGGTTCCGTCCCATTAATGATGAATGTGGTGTCATATTGTATGTCATGACAAGTGATTGCAAATCATTTATGTAGCGTTCAGTCGTTTTTGCATGCATATATTTTCCCAATTTGAGTTTTATAGTCCGTGTAACGCGTTCTATTCACTGCCCTGATCTGAACAAATCCGAGTTGATTGCCATACTAGTTCATTGAATATTTTGTCAAATGCTGCAATCACATTTTTAGATGTAATAGCTTTCAAGGGTTGTACACACAGATATTTACTGTATATATCAATGATGATCAATAAATATCTAATACCATAATTTTTAGATGCATATTATTTCACACAGGCAACATCTGCACAGAGAATTGAGCTGTAAACATACGTCTGCAAAATTTCAAAGGTGCTTGTTTAATTCGTGTGAATGTTTCTGATGCTTGTAGAATTTTTCCAACATCGCGTCTTGTTGTAGACGGACATATATTAGTATAGCTTTGATGTAGAACCTTCACGTTAGAGTACGACCAAACAGCCTCCGGATTGTAGTAGACACTCTCTATTCTAATTCACTACTAATCTCAAATCGGGTGTACATTACTATTTTATACTGGCAACAGTTGTTCAAATTCATATCCTGCAATTTGAGCTCTAATCAAAAGTTTTGAAGTACTTGGTTTTGTGAAATCAACCAAGATATGACCGTATGGTTTTTGTTCCACATGTAGCTTGTACAATGGAATGAACGATTCAATCTCATCTTTTGCAAGATATGTTTTACCGAAATAACGTAATTGATTGATATCGCGCATGCACAGGATAAGAAAATGTGTGGTATTCAAAGATATTGTGCGATGGAATGGTTTTGAGTGAAAAAGTGATTGGTTTAAATATATCGCACTGATACATGCATGTCTGCCCCGACAAAACACAGATGCAATAATACGTAGAGACGCTGATTCCATCATAAAGTCATCGTACACAACAAGTAGTTTACATGTAGCTTTTTTCGCTACTGGATCGAATGCGAGTGGTCCTGCATGAATTTTTATTTATTCATGTTTCCTTACAGGAAAGTGCTATGATCCTGAAACGACGACCTCATCGAAACTATCAATGTATTTACTAATTATTTTTCCAACAAGGACGCTCTTCCCGCTGGATGAGAACCCGCTCACAAACGAACGTGCCGGTTTGGCGAAGAGGTTGATGTCCGAAAACCTAACAGTCTCCATTCTCCCCAACAGGCAATCGGCAACTAACTATTTCCCAATTTACCTTTAATTTATATACATTTTTTTTTTCTGACAACTAACTATTTTACAATGAATCTTCAATTTATATTTATATTTTTTCTTTCTCTTTGCAGATGTATTCTATCAAGGACATGCTAAATTCAAGGACCCGTTCGGTATAACCAGGTAATTTTTACATGTCTAATGTCAATATGCCAATATCTTTGTTATTAATCAATATTATTCCCGTGTTTTTTTTTTCAGCAATTGATTTAACCTATTATCATTTCTCAACAGATAATGGGAACAACTCGATCGCAGGTGAACCAGATCAATCCGGAACTTCAGGAATGATAAGGTATGTGTAACAAAAAACATCGCTATATATTTTTGGGTACTGTAATCATTTTTCCATGTTATATATTGTTATATATATATTCTAAAACATAATTTTTTTCCACGTGCAGACCGACGCAGCTTCTTCCAGCGCATTTGCTGACCAGTCATTGGCCAAACTATCAGGGTGATCCTAGGTACGGTAACCCAAACTACCAGCGTCATCCGCTGCAGAGACCACCGATGCAGGCACAAGCATACGCGCAACAGACTCGAGCTTATCATCCACCAGGATCCTTTTACCAAGTCGGAAATATACAAGGGTTAGTGTAAATTTTAATAATTATTACATCTTCGCCAAAGGTTGTCTGATACGTTAGGGGTTGTCTTCCTACCTCATGTGATTGAATCCGCTCCAGCATGATTTCCTCTTGACTGAGGATGCTAGCTATAAAGTCAGGACTTGATACAATTCTAGACTTGTTCAGAATGATTTAATGTCTCCAAGCGATACACTTGATAAATCCTATTTCACTAAAAGTCATATTCAAAATGTTCAAGATAACTTTAAATGTCGGTAGAGTCGTTGACACAAAATTTACAGCTTCAATGAATGCAAGATCGATCGTCATTATCGGTAAACTGATAATGTATCCAACACCTCAGCCGTATCCCACCGATGCAGACAAGCAAACAGGTTACAACATATATCGTTTACTAATGTTTAAAATGGCGTGTGATGTAGCCCAGACATTAGTTCTACTTATAATCTTGTTTACGTCACACTTTCCTCGCAAAATGTTAGTATCCAGACATTTTTATTCTAAAGATATCTTTGCTAATTTGTGTATTGTTTTAAGCGTGCGTTATTTGTTAATCTACAATGTAGTGTTTTATTCTTGTAGGATGAATCAAGACGATATGGTAATGGCAGATGCGCCATTGTTGGAGGATGCAGGGAATGTCCCCAGCGTCGCAATGTCCGCAATTCCTAGGGTAAGCGTCGCAATATCCGCAAACCCCAGCGCAAGCCCGCAACGTGATTCTGCCTTCCTACCGAAACAACGCGGAGTTCAGCCTACAGCTGCGTTGGATGCGCCCTTGGCGCCGTCTCCTGTTGGACAGTTTGTTACTCAGTCTACTGCTCCGGAACTACCCGGAGTTCAGGCTACTGATGGTCCATTTGTCACTCAGTTTACTGATTGTTTGGCGATGTCTCTTGTTGAGCCGTCTAGTGATAATTCATTCATCGCTCAGTCTACTGCTCCGGAACTACCCGGAGTTCAGCCAACTGTTGCGTCCATGATAGCGTCTCCTGTTGAACCATTTACTGATGATTCGTTTGAGGCTATATTTCACGCACCAACCTCTGAAAGTATATTGGGCCACCATTTCGTAACATCGACATTTATCCCAATCACTGAACACGTCAACATATCATCCATGATAACATTAGGATGTAGGGAACTTGTGAAGCACATTGAAACTAAATTAGGAACATTCCAAAGACTCCAATGCACCGCGAGGGTTAAAATGGGGAAAACAATGAAGAATGCATCTATAGATGAGAAGGACTGGATATTAAATACAAAAGCGATCCAGCTGACAAAAACAGTGGATTTAGGAGAATTGATTGAGGATCTCGGGGTAGCTTTACAAAATGAATTAGAAATATAGGAACTAGAAGGTAGTAGCTGGAGCATTAATAAAGTATCCTCTGTTGACTTTAAATTCTACAAGACAGGGGCTAAAGAAACAAAACGAATGGATAGTTGTTCCTTGGCCCAAAAATTGTCCAGGCAAGTACCATATAGTCAATATCAAGACAAAAAAGAATAATTGTGTATTGACAAGCATGGTCGCCCATTTTCATTTGCCTAAAAATACAAACCTCTCAATTGATAGACGTGAATCAGAGTAAACTTACCTCCCGTTCAGAAACGCATATTTCACCTTCCCAGATCTTCTCATGAACACACCTGTGGCTTTAGAAGATTTAACAAACATAGAAAGAGATTGTGATGTCAACATTACACTATATCAACTCCCAAAAGAGAAAGAAGGTTACGGGCTGGTTAGTGTATACAGAGGCAGCTTAGAGGCCAGTGAGGAGCGCACGATCCATCTAGTGCAAATCTTAGATGCTAATCAAGTCGCCCTCATTCCATGTTTCTCTACATTTATGAAAACATTCAGACATACGAGTCTAAGCGAGAACTTCTTTTGTCCCTTCTGCATGCAAGGCATGCACGAAAGCAAAAAAGATGGTCACGTAAAATTATGTTCGTCCACTACAGGCTTGCAAAACATCGGCATGCCTGAAGAAGGCAAAATGTACCAATTCTGAGCCATGCACGCAACAATGAAGCCCCCTGTTGTATGTTATTATGACTGTGAATCTGTGCTGGAGCCCACACACGAGGGGAAACATGTAGTCAACATAAACAAGTTGTGCATGTACAGCTATACTCTTCTGGATAAAGACGGGAAAATTGTATAGCACAAACTAGTCGATTTGACTATAGTTCCCCTTGAGGAGATGGAAACACATCTTGTTAAGAATATGTTGCTGGATTATAATGAATACATGTCAACCTTACCATTGTTCCCCATCCCCGTTCTCACCAAACAAGATGTGAAAAAATATTGCGGAAGCAAAACATGCGAATGCTGCGGAGACGCTTTTGGAGAAAATGGTAAAAAACGAGTACGTCACCATAACCATTAGGTCGAGAGGGTCGTCGGACCCAATAAAGAAGTAATAACAGGAAACTACATTGGGGCTCTTTGTTCTAATTGTAACATGAGAATAACGGAGAAACTCAGGTTCATGCCATGTATTTCTCACAATGCATCGGCCTATGACATGCGCTTCATACTGAGAGGATTGGACGGTAAAAACTTAGAAAATTTTTTTTTTTTGCCAAAACAATCAGATAAAATGTTCAGAATATCTGTCTCCTTGAACGATACCACGAGCGAGTACGGTGTCAAGTTCATTGACTCGTTCTCATTCCTCAACTCAATTTTAGACAGTCTTGCCAAAAATCTTAGAGATAGTGGGCATGACATGTCACTCCTCAAATCCCATCTTACGACTCTCGGTTACAGTGACAAGGTTCTAGACCTCGCCACTCGAAAAGGACATTTCTGCTACGAAGCCATCACATCGGATTCTGTGTTGGACCAAACTGAGATCTCATTGCAACAAGCCTTCTACAGTTAACTTCGAGGCAAAGGAATATCGGACTCAGATTATGCAGAAGTGATCGAAATGTGGGAGGCAGCAAACTGTAAGACGTTGCGTGATTACATGATCATATACCTACTCATCGAAAAGTTTAGGGAGACTATGACACGCGACTATACCCTGGACCCCGTTCATTTTGTGAGCGTCCCCGGCTTCGCACTGCAAGCCGCCCTCTACGAAGAAAAGATGAAACTGGCGCTGGTCAAAGATATCGATCACTTGAACTTGATTGTCAAAAACACACGAGGCGGGTTCGTGACGTTGACGAAAGGTCTTACCAAGATAAACAATCCCAGATGCAAAGACTATGACCCTACATTACCCGTGTCTTCAGCAGCAATGTGGGACTTCAACAGTCTTTATGGTGGATGCTTGAGCGAACCCATCATCATTGACGAAATCCTCGAGCTCACACCGGAAAAAAATCAAGCATTCGACTTGGTAAACACAGACTGTTCTGGGGAGTATACGTACATTGTCTGCGTGGATGCCCAAGTCAGCGATGAAGTTGCAAGAAAAACAGATGAGCTGCCACTCCTGCTACATCACAAAGAGATTACCTTGGACGATGTTTCGCTCTTCACAAAAAATATCTTGGCTGGCTCAGAACATCTCAAAAACAGAAAATGAGCAGATCGAAAGCTAGTTGCTAGCCATCTACCTCAAACTGACTATCTCGTGGCCCTGGAACTTTTCCAAGTTCTCCTTAGGCAAGGACTGGAAGTCACCAAGGTTCATCGAATTTTTCGCATCAAGCAGGAACCGGTTTTCAAAACTTTCATCATGAAAAATAACCAGAAACGTCAGGAGTCTACGAGCTCCTTTGAAAAGTCTCTATTCAAACTGCTCTCAAATAGTATATACGGTAACCTATTGTTCAACCCGCTCAACAGAAATCTAGATGCAAAAGTCGAGTGCACCCCCAACGAGTTCCGAAAACACGCTGCCAACCCGCTCTTAAAAAACTGCTACGCCATCGGCCCCGAAATAGTCATCATGATCCTCAAGCAAAAAAATATCCGAATGGTTCATCCACTCCAAGTGGGATTCTTCGTGCTTAAAAAAGCTAAAGCAAAAGTCTACAGCTTCTTCTATGATACACTGAAGCCACGCTACGGTGACAACGTCTCGCTTATCTACTCGGACACTGACTCATTGTTGATCCAGTTCAAAGGCGTGGCGTGGCCGACATTGGAGCGGATTTGCGCCAAGCTCCCCTGGCTGAATACATGGACTTCTCCAACTACCCCGAATCCCTCCTTGTACGACGAATCCAAGAAAGGACAGCTAGGACTACTGAAAAGCGAAACAGCTGACGACTACCCGAGTGAAATCATCTGCTTACAACCCAAGTGTTACAGCATGTTGCTTGAGTTCGACGCCACAAAATCGGCTGCTAAAGGTGTCAATTACCAGACACAAGCTGAAATCAAACATGAACAATACAGAGATATACATAACCAGAAAACATACACACACTTTGAGACAATACGCAACATTTGTGCGCAAGCATGCCAGCTTCAAACTGTACGCACTATCAAAAACTGCCTCAGTAAATTTGAAAATAACGTTACTATCTCGACGCATGCACAACCCTTGCATATGGTCACCCGGACATTACCAAAAAATCCATTGAAAGTAAACATACCGTCACTAAAAAGAGGAAGCGATGTGCCTTAGCCAATGAAATCGATGAAGATATGGATTTAACATGGAAGAGACGCAAGCTGAGTGAGACCGTCTTTGGCGAATACACTCGCGATGAAAGCAGCTCCAAGTCTACAGGATTTATCCTCTAAATTTTCATAAAAATGTAAATAATCCTTGTATGTAAATAAAAATAAATATATATAAAAGTTGTTTGATTGTCCTAGTAATAAGAGTATATATTGTTGTCTACAAGTGGTTTGTTGTCTGTATGACGTGGGACCCAGCGCAGGATGCAGGAACCGGAGGACTTTTTTGTCTCTGTCTCATCGCTAGGCAGTAGCCAATTGTATCAAAACAATACGTCATCAAGTTTTACAAACAGTATTTATCCAGGTATACAGTCAACAGGGAGAGTGGAGCGTAGGACTTGTAGAAGTATTCTATAATGATTGGCTTAAGATAAAAAAGCATGATATACAATATAACATTGTAATCTACATAGACTATTTGAATGCAGAAAAATGAACGAATCGGGCATGAAAAAGCTTTGTTTATTCCTAGCGAGAATATCTCAGGGACTACATCGGAAGATTACATCTCCGAGCTAGAAATCAATATAAGAAAAAGTCTGCTAAGAAAACCAATCGTTAGAGATGAAGGAAAATTGATTGAATATGATTATACCACTCGACGCATAAAGTTCAATGCCTTTATTCTACAAAATATGTCGCAATACAAATATACTGAAGCTATGGTGAATTGGTACTCTGTCGGAGAAAGATCGGCTGATTTAATGGGTGGAGCGATATGTAAATATAATGGCGGTGAAGGTGGCGTAAGCGGAAAAATGTCCTTCATGAACGATAATGTACGCTTTATAAACGTTTACTCCGATATAATTTCACGCAGTTTTATGGGTGACAAGCAAGTCAATATTCTTGATGTTATTCCTATTAATAACTCTTATTCATTTACACGCACCCATGTCAAATACAAAAAAATACAGCGTAGTCATATTGATTCCATTTTAATCGATCTACGAGATGGTGTTGGCGGTAATATCCCGTTCAAGAATGGTGAATCTAGCCTATGCGTATTGCTTTTTAAAAGAAGATGGAGCCTTATAAATAGAACGTTGGATGTAAAAAAGGTCATTTGGTATCAAGCAATCATGAGGGTGGTATATGCATATCCGTCGTACAAACAATACGAAGTTTAATTCGCGAAACGTGACAAAATACGCGGTGGAAGTTTACATGATATTGACAGATTCACAAGTCCGATATCGTACCAGAGGAGTGACGGTTTCTTCTCAACCATAGCCAGTCTTGTAAGACGCACATTGCCTTCTCTACGAAAAACATTACTGCCTGCAGCTGCCGATATGGCTCGAAACATGGCACACGATTACTCGGAGCAGAAAGATATGCGACAATCAACAAAGGAACATGGGGTTTCTACAATCAAGAATGTTATAAAGAAAACCATGGTTGGAGGTAAAATCACAAGAAAAGTAACGAAAATTCGTAAATCGAAGATGAATCATGGAAGAAAGATGGAGCCTTGTCGTCCATTGTTTAATTACTAATAAATACCAGTGTTCATGTACCAATACCGTTAGTTTCGGGGAAGGTTCTATACCGACAACATGCTTGGTGGATCATTTCTCAACATGACAAGGCTAGAAGCCCCTACGGAAAACTATGAAATGGGGGTGATTGATATGTTCCCCTCCATCAACAAGAAATATTAAATCGAATCAAGTATCGAATCGAAATTTGAAAGAAACTATCTAAGTACAAACAGTAGTCTGTATGATGGTAGAATTGCCGATTCCTTTATAGAATTTCATATTCCAGGATCGGATAATGAAATGGTTGACTTGAGCTCGTTAACTGCAGAAGTGAAAATCCGTGTTAGAAATGCAGATGGAAGCGCATTGGTCGCCGCTGCAAATGTTACACTCGTTGACGGATTCTTTCATCGAATGTTCCAAAGTCAATATCTATTCCTAAATGGTGTTCAGTGTGAAGGAAACAGTTATACAGGACTACTTAATAATCTCAACGCCTATACATCCGTAAGGAGCTCCGATCTAAATAATAAAGGGTTGAATATGATGTTTATATCACTTCAAACCTCCATTCCAGATACCATCGTCGCGGCAAATTTTACTAATCAAAACGAAAATGAGAGCTGAATTCAAGAAAATGTACGTCATGGTATACATATGATGGGACCACTAAACTTTGACGTATCCGGTAGCAATTGTGATCGATTGGATAATGTCAGCGTTAATATACGTTTGGAGCTGGCAAAACCTAGTAGCGTTCTTCTAACACATGACAATGAACAATACATCTATTTAGTTGATTCATGCAAATTATGGTGTAAAAAAGTTGTGCCATACTCTTCAGCTTTGCTTGCTCTTAATAAAGCGCTAACAAAAAACAATGACATGATTGAATACATGTTCGATCGACCTATTGTCAAAACAATCGTGTTTCCTACCGGCCAAAACTCAATCTCCATTTATTCCCCTCTCAATGGAGTTGTTCCACATAAATTAGCCCTGTTTCTCATTGATCAAGCTGCACACAACGGAGCATATGATCGCAATCTAAATTACTTCCAGCACAATGATATCACAAACGTTATTGTTGATGTAAACGGAAACTGCGTTACCAACATTAGATCATCGTTTCACAGAGTGTGTGCCCAAGCATACCATCAAACCCATTTGGCTCTAGGGAGGCGCAACAGCGCTCATTTCATCACAAGACAAAATTTCCCCGCAGGAAGAAGTATATTTGTTATAGATACAAGACCCACCGACTCTGAAGATGTCATTAACCTAGTAAAACGAGCAAACATACGATAGCACTGAACTGTGAAAATCCACCCACTACGAATAAGATCTTGTTCCTGGTAGGTTATACACTCGGTGTCATCCAAATAAATTCGGCACGGAGGTTATTCCCCAAATATCTATTTGATAGTTGGTCAATTTGATTATTATGATAATCAAATTGACCACATATCCAAGAGCGTTCCAATTATGAAACGCACCTATATAGGATGTTTTGCGGAAAACAGAATGCCCATACATCAAATGAACAGCTACATGATTGTTAACAGCGAAAGCGATCGTAATAAAATGGGACATTGGATCTTAATATTCAAAAACGTAAACAAACACTACTTTCTTGATTCCTTTGGGTTCAATCCATAAATATATGGAGGAAATATAGCATCGTATTATAAAATCCATGCAAAAATACAACTTGTACCACAGAAACCAATCCAAAGTGATCTATCGTTGGTCTGTGGAGCTTACTGCATCTACTTTGCCTATTATCTATGTCAAAATGTACCAGCTAAAAAGATAATCGAGCGGTTCTCCAATAACGAACGACGAAGAAATGATATCAAGGTTGAAAAATTCATCATGAACGTGTCTGGAAATCAACAATCGTGCAAGAAGAATATGTGTAGAGTCTTGACCTTTAACACAGCTTGTAAATTATTATGTAATTGTAATTATCAATAAAAAATATCTTATAAATGTATGTTTGTCAATATCCCCCTCAAAAAAAACTTCGGAGGACACAGCATTGAAATGCAATATGAAAGCAACGAAGTTGCAATATCCCCCAAGCATTGAAATGCTAATACCCTTATTTAAATATATAACCCGTTAACTTGTATAAGCTTTCCGTCTGTCCGTTTCTTTCGCGCCGCCCGCCCTCGCGCCGCCCGCCTTCGCACCGACTGCCGTACGCCCGATTGAGTCAAGTTGCATGAGTTGCTCCCTAGCCCGACCACCAAAATGACTCTTGAATGCCGTTCTTGTAGTACTTTATGTTACTGAGGTCTACCGCTACGCAAGTGACCCAGTGGTATCATTTCCAATTGAATGTTACTGTAAGCGCTTGAAGGAAAGTGTCATACTGTAGATATACTGCAACTTCCAACAGTGTTACTGTAGATATACTCCAACGTGAAAATAAATATATATACATACAGTGGGAAAAGTGGCTGGATTTAATCCTATACGATAGCTTATTCGCTATACTAACATAAATCCTAAATACTACTGCAGTCACTAATACGTATTTGGTCAACATACCTCACGATGTTAACGATCGAGCAATGAAAGCAAGTTGTAATTTCAACGGTATCTACATCATAAATTAATACACTAAATAAGATAATGTTCGAGCAATACATACTCATTGAAATAACAGCGGTGCCAGCGACACTATATAATACGATTTATATATAACTATAGAAGTATTTTATTTTAAAAAGAATAAAAAAATACACATACAGTCAGTTTCCTATGTACCAGGCTAACATTTTTTTGCGGATATGCCAATGAAAAAAACTCTAACGATAATTCATACAATAATACTTACCCTTTACAATACCTGTTAACAAATCATATCACAACGCTATAAGTGTCACTAAAAAGTCCTAAATAAGTTATAGGTCGAGCAAAGACTAGCAATAAGTACCCATTGAATATCAGCGGTGCCTGTGACACTAGATAATACGATTTATAAATAAATATATAAGTATACTTTTTAAAAAGGAAAAAAATTCTACACGTAATCAAGCACAATGAACAACAATCACGAGGGCGTTTTTTGTACATCCTATCTCCAGGGCATGTTTGGACTATAGGATCTCCAGGGCACGTTTGGACTGTAGGAGATCCAGGGCACATATGGACTATAGGATCTCCAAGGCACGTTTGGACTATATATTACCTACTCACGTGTCTTTAACCGGGTCTGTACCCGTGTCTTTACCGGGTCTGTACGAGTGACTTAACTCGTGTCAACACCCGTATAAACACCCGTGTCAGCACCCATGTCAGCGCCCGTGTCAGCACTCATGACAGCACTCGTGCCAGCACCCATGTCAGCACCCGTGTCAGTACTCGCGCCAGCACCCGCGCCACACCCGTGTCAACACCCATGTCAGCACCCGTGTCAGCACTCGTGTCAGCACCCACGTCCGCACTCGTGTCAGTACTCGTGTCAGCACCCGCGTCAGCACCCGTGTCAGCACCCGTGTCAGCACCCGTGTCAGCACCCGTGTGAACACCCGTGTCAGCACCCGTATCAATTAAAACTAACCTGCGTCAAAAAAATCTAGTCCAATGAAATTTATCAGTTCCCTCATTTACGAATAATAGACATAATAAATGATTGGGATCCTATAAAGCACCTGCTTCCGACCAGGAAATGTCCAGAATAGCTAAAAATTCTCTTATTGAAACTGCGGGCCTTGCCAGATTAATATAAAAACATCGCTAGCAGGTGCGGTCGAGCGTGAAGATCCACGTTTTTTCAATCGTATTGAAGACAGACACTTTAAATTTGCAAGAATACCAGAAAATAATTGGGGCTTGTTTTTTTATATGTGATTGTACAAATTATGCATGCTTTTTAAATTTGCTAAAATGTTTTACTTTTTGATGATGGTTCGTCCAAATAATGCAACAGATTCAATTGCAAAATAACCGTTAAGCTGCTGCTACAAAGGATGACCAGCGAAACATTTTGTGCTGTGTTAACTAACACCACCTCCATAACCCAGATTGCCGCAGAATCTTGCAACACCACTTTCTAACACACTCTTCAACCAGAATGTAGTGTGGTGGTATCTGTGCTAGGAGCAGGACTCAGAGGTTACGTGGTATATTCGAGGCTCCTGTTTTTCGGTGCTTTACCTAAGCAACTGACGTCATGGCAGCTGCTCCCCAGTGCGGGCACGGTATGTATAATCGAAGATCTTCCGCAAGAATACGCTACAGACTGGAAAAAGGTCGGCTAAACCTGTATGCGTGTGACAAATGCCAGCAACCGTGTCGTAGCTGACATCACATAGCCGGCATCATAAATCCGTGTTAGTCCGACTCACCTGATCGCGTGTATATTCCGGTACAACCGGCATTCTTTGAACACAACTTTCAGTACCATCAACTTTCAACATTAATTTCAAACACCTCCGACCCTATCCATATCCCAACTCTATTTACCCACGCTTCATTCCAACACAACTCATTAACGTCACATTCGAACAAATTTTATTTAAACTCCCAATCCAACATAACATCTTCCATCACCATCTTCCAACCCGACACTTCGGCGCTGGCTTCAAACACAAAGTATCAACGGAGAACCAGTTTATTCTTTACCTACTGAGGTGCTACAAGTGTCCGTAACTTTTTTTCCTATGTTGTGAGATTCCAAAACAACAAGCATCGATTGCATCGTAAATGTATACTCTATTCATGGAGTCCGCCTCACAACACCGTATTTTTGCACGCCAGGAACCGCCTCTGCACAGTTTCCCAGGGAAACAGAGGGGGACTCCCTGTCCGTCTCTCTACGGCCTGACAAAACCATCTTCCTACGAGGCTGTAAAGCCTCCTCACAGTGGGTATATAACCCAGGCAGTCACTAGACTATCCCGGGTGCGATTCTTGGTGAGGGCGGTGATCCTTAACATTTCCTGTAACAACATTTTGTACCTGCGAGGCAGTGGCAACCTCCCAACGTCGTCACTACGCGAGGCAGTATCCCCCTCACTACAGTGTCTACATGAAAGGCAGGGGTCACCTCACAACACCGTCTCCCGGCGAGGCAAAGGGCACATCACAACAGGAAATGTTAACAGCACTGACCAAAGATGGCTCTTAAAGTGCAGGATTTGATATGAGCTGTGAACGAAGGGTCAATCAAGTTTACAAAGTGGTAACAGCAGTCAATGACAGTGGCGTTGGTCGAGCCTGCTGTGGCGGTCAGCATCCCACGAACGTCCTCTAGGGGAGCTGCTCTTCACAAAGTTAGGTCAACATAGCGGCTCGTGCGGCTATTTTTTCTCTAAATAGAACCGGCCGACCAACTGCAGCCAAAGCAACAAGTTTAACAATTTAATTTGCGATGTTCATTAGCAGGACACTTCAAAAACTGTATTCTAATTTCGGGCGACCCAAATTAGGATGTATTGTGAATATTAAAGGAAGAACCTGAGTCACTCTAGGGGCGAAGGTCACGTTGATGCAACGCATGATACCTCTCGAGTCCTGACGATAGCCTTGTCACGGACTAACTATATCAGCAGACCTTGGGCAGGGCGTCGAGGGAGGAGGGATGAGGCAGTTACCATCAGGCGAGGCTAATTAAGGACGGCAGAGCAGGGCGTAGGAATGCTAGGAGCTCCAATGCATGAAGCGAGACTCGCATGTTTTTGTTGATGATCCATCCAAGTTATTGCGATTGGCATTGATGGACTTTTTTGTTCGATTAAAAACGGAGCAATATGATTAGGAAAATGTTCTTAACTTATCTAAATGCAGAGGAGCCGCCTCTCAACAACGTCTCCTTGCGAGACAAGGGCCACATTTCAACAACTTCTCCTTGCGAGACAAGGGCTGCCTTACGACAACGTCTCTTTGCGAGACAAGGGCCGCCTCACAAAAACGTCTCCTTGCGAGTCAAGGGCAGCATCACAACAACGTCACCTTGCAAGATAAGGGTCGCATCACAACAACGTCACCTTCTGATCCAAGGACTGTCTCCTTGTGAGTCAAGGGCCGCAACACAACAACGTCACCTTGCGAGACAAGGGCCGCATCACAACAACGTCACCTTGCAAGATAAGGGCCGCCTCACACAACTACAACTTGCGAGATAAGGGCCGCCCCACAACAACGTTTCCTTGTAAGACAAGAGCCGCCTCACACAGCGTCTCCTTGCGACTAGGGCCTCCCTACAACAACGTCACCTTGCGAGATAAGGGCCACCTCAAAACAACGTCTCGTTACAAGACAAGGGCCGCCTCACAACAACGTCTCCTTGCAAGGCAGGGCCGCCTAACAACAACGTTTCCTTGCGAGACCAGGGCCACCTT
>SDVV010006876.1:0-18139 GCA_016164225.1 Gammarus roeselii
AGCAAGCAAGCTAGCAAAGAGCAACGGTGTTCTATTTCGATTGATGTTGTATCTAATTACAACGTTCACCGTGCTTTTGAAGCAAGCAAGCTAGCAAAGAGCAACGGTGTTCTATTTCGATTGATGTTGTATCTAATTACAACGTTCACCGTGCTTTTGAAGCAAGCAAGCTAGCAAAGAGCAACGGTGTTCTATTTCGATTGATGTTGTATCTAATTACAACGTTCACCGTGCTTTTGAAACAAGCAAGCTAGCAAAGAGCAACGGTGTTCTATTTCGATTGATGTTGTATCTAATTACAACGTTCACCGTGCTTTCGAAGCAAGCAAGCAAGCAAGCTAACAGAGAGCAACGGTGTTCTATTTCGAATTAACCGACACAATTTCCACGTCAAGTGTTAGACACGTGTAGTAACAACACATATTAAAAAAGAGTGTCCCCATGGTCAGGATAATTATTACTTCCTACTCCATTTATTAGGCTGATGATACTTGACGCAGCGCGCCAAAAAGTAACAACAATTTTCGTCTCACGACATCCCCGCCTAACGTGTCCTACGCCCCTAATTTCCTTGATGATGGTATGGCAAGGAGGCATATAAAGGAATTGAATCATTTTCTACCACATCAGGACGCAATTTTTAAACGCAACAATAAATCCATCTTCTCAGAACCAACAATTTAATCATTACGTCATCAAAGCGACACGACTCGCGTCAAGCGTCCTTCAATTCAAGGGGATTGAGAGAAGTACGGTAACACCAACGTGAACCTCATTGGGATAACATTCGAGACAAGCGCAGTTAGCTTAGTTTACGTCTCTGTCGGTTCTTTGTGGAGGGCTCAACCACATGATGCTCTCGTACGTGTCTTTGGATACATGGTATTCAGGAGGTGACAAACTGTCACCAACGAGATCAGACTCCAGCTGTCGCAACCAGCTGTCGCAGTCGAATTTGATTGTTTGATAATGAGTGGCTAGTGCATCTTACGTGCAGCACCAACTCCATGTAGGTGATTATGGTGACTATAGCTAGATGTGCTGCTGATGAAATGTTCCAAATATTGCATACACCGTAGCTGTTTACGGGGGTGTCGTATCTCCATCGTACATATACACATGGTACACCACATTATATTTGTATTTCTGAAGAAGACTATGCACATTTTGCAGCCATATTACTGGTGTAACTAGGGACCCATGGGTTGGAATGTTGCTGACTAGAGAGGCTGCACACATTGCATCATGAGGAGCGGTTCAGCGATGCACTGCAACTGGGAAACTAAATCGTTGCAGTCACACGCATGACAGACACTGATCAATTAATGTTAACTTTATTTCGGTCTTTGATATAAATCTCAGTTAATAAATTACAACATTGAAGTAGATGACTTGCGTCTGTTCGTCAGAGGGGAAGGTAAATGGTCGTTATATGCATAACATTATAACTCCTCCGATAAATTGATCAAACAAGCTGCTATGTGTGACCCTGAATAATTATTAATCGGTTAATCATAACAAAGTGAACGATAACAAGTAGACCAATAATAATATAATTGAGGACTCATTCTTAATTGAAATCAGCAAATTTTGTCTCATTCGTGCGTATGTAAACAAATATACAAAGAGATAAGATATTTCTATGACAACCATTTTCAAAACACATGATATGTAATTACAAATGCATGACAGTAAATATGAAGTAGATGTATTTTTCCCCTGCACTACATTATGTTTTCACCTGCACTATACTATCTTATTCTGTACTGCACTTTGAGAGTACCGGCTTTAGATGTTTCATGCTTGTTGGGTGCATATCATTCTCATAACATACGACGAGACTTATGAAAATGCTCCTTATGATTAAACACAGTATCATTTTGTCGGTTAAATAAGACCGTGAATGATATGTATACCATATATTAACCATTAAACGAACAAAATAATAACTCCAAACCAAACCAGAGCAATGTTTCCGAAACACATGACGTGAAATACCAACCTCATTGGTAGATGTAATGAAAATCCCTCACCGTATCAGATGAAGGGGTGATAAACATGAACACATATACCCATACGACTACTTCAGCATTCACTGCCGACTCTGAATCAACTTTTTTGCGTTCAAACCTCCCAGGTCGGTAGGCCTGGGCGCACTTCTCTGCCCTTAGGGCATAGGCCTACGACGGGTCAGATAAATCACAAGCAGGCGTAAAATTGGCCCTCAAGAAGATATTCCTGCCCTGCTATTACTGACCGCCCAAAAAAGGGTTAATGAAGGCAAGGCGTGAAGGAGGAAGGCCGAGTTTGTCATCATGGCCGCCTGCCTCTGTATTAGGCTGTGTCAGGACAGTGGCGCACCCACAGGGCGACGCCTGCCTCTGTATTAGGCTGTGTCAGGACAGTGGTGCACCCACTGGGCGACGCCTGCCCTGTATTAGGCTGGGTCAAGACAGTCGCGCACCCACAGGGCGACGCCTGCCTCTGTATTAGGCTGTGTTAGGACAGTGGCGCACCCACAGGTCGACGCCTGCCTCTGCATTAGGTTGTGTCAGGACAGAGGCGCACCCAAAGGGCAACGCCTGCCTCTGTATTAGGCAGTGTCAGGACAGTGGTGCACCCACAGGGCAATGCCTGCCTCTGTATTAGGCTGTGTCAGGACAGTGGTGCACCCACAGGGCGACGCCGGCCTCTGTATTAGGTTGTGTCAGGACAGAGGCGCACCCAAAGGGCAACACCTGTCTCTGTATTAGGCTATGTCAGGACAGTGGTGCACCCACAGGGCGACGCCTGCCTCTGTATTAGGCTGTGTCAGGACAGTGGCGCACCCACAGGACGACGCCTGCCTGCGTATTAGGCTGTGTCAGGACAGTGGCGCACCCACAGGGCGACGCCTGCCCTGTATTAGGCTGAGTCAGGACAGTGGCGCACCCACAGGGCGACGCCTGTCTCTGTATTAGGTTGTGTCAGGACAGTGGCGCACCCACAGGGCGACGCCTGCTTCTTCATTAGGCTGTGTCAGGACAGTGGCGCACCCATAGAGCCGAGCCTGCCTTCGTATTAGGCGGTGTCATGACAGTGGCTCCCCTAAGGGCGACGGGGAGGGGAGGGCGCACCCATAGGGCAAAGGGAAGGGGAGGGTGCACCCATAAGGTGTCGGGGAGGGAAAGAATAAGGTCACGGTGCCAAGCTCCCTCCTTTGAAGTGATTTCATTATGGAATTTCTATTAAGTTACGTGTGAGCGCACATATATGTTGAGAACGCACCCCCCCCCTATTCAAAAATACTGGATGCACCCGTGCATAGGAGCTCTTTTGTAGCCGACAAGTATAGGAAACGGCTATGCAAACGGGGACTGCTGAAACAAAGCGCAATATAAATCTGAAGAAACATTCAAGTAAAAATTAGTTTCGCTTCATTCAACCGAAATTTGTCGGTTAGTTTTGCAAAAATGCAACTGTTTGTGCAATTAAGAATGGTAGAACCGTCACTCATTTCTACATACAACCAATATAAGTTTCGGATATCGTACAAGCGGCACAGAAAATTAGGTTGTTGTAATTGTACAAAAAATGGTAGTTTTAAGCATGTTGCCCATAGGGTTGTATTGACGCAACAATGGTCGTATACCACAGTGGTTTGCTGAGCCACGTTACCCACTAAGCCAGTCGACCGAGGGTTGTATTGACGCAACAATGGTCGTATACCACAGTGGTTTGCTGAGCCACGTTACCCACCAAGCCAGTCGACCGAGGGTTGTATTCACGCAACAATGGTCGTATACCACAGTGGTTTGCTGAGCCACGTTACCCACTAAGCCAGTCGACCGAGGGTTGTATTCACGCAACAATGGTCGTATACCACAGTGGTTTGCTGAGCCACGTTAGCCACCAAGCCAGTCGACCGACATCCGTCTCACACCACTTAAGGTAGCTGAGCCTTGGTAGACAATAAACCATACAACAAACGAACTCTACCGGTAGGGCAGCTACGTTCAAAACTACACCATTCCTCCTACAATATGCCGCATTCTTCTGTTGTTGGACATTGAACCATTCCTCAGCCCATCCCCACTTACCACTTTCGTTTGGACGGTCAACCATTCCTTACAAAATTCCCGAGTACCACTGACGGAAGGGCATTGAAGCATTACCACATATCGATAGGACACAACCATTCTTCGGATTGTCCCCGCATACCACTGTCGGTAGGACACTAAACCATTCCTCAGATAATCCCCGCGTACTATAGTCGGTGGGACACTAAATCATTCCTCAGATAATCCCCGGGAACTTTTGTCGGTGGAACAATAAACCATTACTCAGATAATCCCCGCATACCATTGTCGGTGGGACACTAAACCATTCCTCAGATAATCCCCGCATAACGTTGTAGGTGGGACACTAAACGATTGCTCAGATAATCCCTGCATACCACTGTCGGTGGGACACTAAACCATTCATCAGATAATTCCCGCATACCACTGTCGGTGGGACACTAAACCATTCCTCAGATAATCTCCGCGTACTATTGTCGGTAGGACACTAAACCATTCCTCAGATAATCCCCGCATACCATTGTCGGTGAGACACTAAACCATTCATCAGATCATTCCCGCATACCATTGTCGGTGGGACACTAAATCATTCCTCATCGGTAGGACACTAAACGATTGCTCAGATAATCCCTGCATACCATTGTCGGTGGGACACTAAACCATTCATCAGATCATTCCCGCATACCATTGTCGGCGGGACACTAAACCATTCGTCAAATAATCCCCGCATACCATTGTAGGTGGGACGCTAAACCATTCCTCAGATAATCCCCGCTTACCATTGTCGGTGGGACACCAAAGCATTCCTCAGATAATCCTCGCATACTATTGTCGATGGGAAACTAAACCATTCCACAGACAGTTACCGTGTATCACCCTCAATAGGGTAGCAAATAATTTCTCAGACAGTCCCTGCATACCACTGTCGGTGGGACACTAAACCATCCCTCAACTAATTGGCGCATACCATTTTCGGTACCATACCACCGGTGGTATGCCGCATACCACCGTCGGTGGGACACTAAACCATTCCTCAACTAATTGGCGCTTTCCATTATCGGTGGGACACTAAGCCATTCCTCAGCTAATCGCCGCATACCACCGTCGGTAGCCGGGCCGCGTTCCTCAGCAAACCAATTGGGAGCTTATCCCTGGCCGACTCTGATCATTCGTGTCGACTTATTTGGCGTGAAATTATTCGGATTGCAACTCGGCGGTGGCGGGTCCTTTGGACGTGCTTTTTGCGCACTGTTTTTTCGCCCCGTTTCTACTCGCCGAAGCCGTGGAACGACAAGACCCTGTAGCGGGATCCTTTGGGGTGTGTGGCCACAGATGAAGATGAAGTGGTCGCTGTCCCTGAGGCATTCAAATAGACCTCGGATAAATGATTCCTTTTGTCGTCAATTGGTTAGGGAAGATACTGATGCCAAGCCGGATTCTTTTGGAGAAGTCTTTTTCAGGCAAATTGGAAACGCGACCGCGGAATCAAGCGATGACTTTTTTCGCTCTTATGTGCAGGGTTGGAAGCGAAAGAGGCTTCGAACGCGTGTGTGAGGTGTTTAAACTACGATCACATAGCACATGGGTGCAGGTAGTAGGAATTAGCAATATTTATTATACCGTTTATCTGTTTACAAGTGTATATTTTGAAATATAAGTTAAAACTACAGAAAAAATATTTTCTCACGAATCATGCCAGTAAAATACTGATGTTTTGGGGGAATTTTGTCTTATATTATTTAAAAAGGAGTGGCACTACACCTCGGCTCCGAAATGAACTCAAAAATTTAAGGCACATAGTTTTGATCTACAGTGGAGGCTCGCGACAGCTCGCCGGACTTCTTCTTCGGTCTGGCTTAGGGCAAATCTCCCCTAGCGATGCTCCAGAATCTTAAATTTAGATTAGGATGTGGCCAAATCCTAAACCCCTCCTCGTCCAAAAACTGTATTTTTTTGTAGATCAATGATAGAATCCGACAGCCAGGAACAAAACGACAAACATTGATTTGTATGAGTAAACTCTTGGCACTAGTGAAACTTATACGGCTTCATTTTCAGATGCGTTGAAACATTTTATGAGTAGTGCACGTGCTGCACTCAAGTATCCTAGCAACTTGTTGAATGAAAAGGGTAGGGTCGTCCTTAATCTTATACTTACGTGTTATTTTGCTGCTGCATGTTGCTATTTGAGAAGTCCTGTTTCCATGGGGATGGGCCTTTGGAATCCAATTCTATCGAAATTTTCTACAACGTGATTAATAAAATGTGCTCTTTCTCGTCCACTGGTGTTAAATCTCGGTACAAGTTTTTGTTTCAACGCTTTTGAATAAGAGAATTAGAGTCAATATATATTGACTTTTTCTCGGCCCGAAATATCAAACAACTTTTACCATTCGATCAAAAATAGCGGATACTAGCGAAATGTCTGGTAACAAAGATGCGATGGCTTATTTAGTTTACTGAGATAGGGTATTTATTAATTGGTTAATACTGTTTTAAATATACACTGTTTGTTAGACATCCTGCATATTATACGTATGCTCTTTCATAGATATTGATTGCAAAACTTACCAAGATAACTTTTTACTGTGAATTAAGAAGGGAAAAATATATTTGTATCCCATACGTTACTTTATGAACTTTAATTATTTATTGTAGGTTCGTTCTCGACATTTTTGAGTTAAAATATTCAGATAATAAGAGTTTGGGTGACCTTTGTGTTGTTGTCCACCAAATAAATAAATGAAAGAGAAACAAATCCACAACCGGAATTACTTGTATATTTACTAAATTTGTATAAGTTTCAACTTTGTTCGAGGAGTCTACAATATCCAGTCTGACGTCTAATGAACCTGTATCTCTGATCATTAATTCCGTTTGCCATTTCAGACTCTATTTATCTGATGGTTTCATTCCTGTTCAAGAACCTCATAAAATATTTATTGCAATGTCCGCGCTACGAGATATATCTTTCATAGGAAATGACGCTTTCACGACCTGATCGATCGGTTTTGCCCTTTTTTCTTGCCCAGTAAATCCGATAACTGATTTTCTTACGTGATTTGTTCACTCAAACTCAGTCTTTTCGATCCAACTCCTGATTAAATCAAAGAGCCCTCAGCTGACTGTTCTTCGTGACTTCCTCGAGTCTCAGCACTCCTTCTACCTTGATCCTCCTCTTCCACGTCTTCATTGGATGGATCCACGTGAATTTCTACTTACGCGTAGTTTTTCGACCTCACCAGCACAATCAGTACATCATCGGGACCCAACTAGGTGGATGGTACAGGATTGGTCACGGCGACCCGTTCCGTTTCGTTCTCCGTGAACCGCTTATAGACACCCAATAGCAAGGTCCCCTCATGAATCAAGGACAAGAAGCAGTCAGAATAGTCGCAATCTCTGGTAACCCTTAGTGCCTAAAATCTTGGGGACTGTTCGTTACCTTACACCAAACCCATCACGGTTTTGAACATGAGAGGACATGAAAGCGCACACGACAGCATCGCGAACGAGAACTGTCCGCTCACCAAGTTCCCAAGTGCATGTGGTTGATCATCAAAATATTTTCGTATCATTGGGTTTAACAAACTTGAGAGAGACTTTACCTCATGTAACTCAAACGTAAGCATGACATCTAACTAACTATATTTTAACTTATTCACAATTGGTCTGACAATCCTGATTATTCCAACGTCATTAATATAAACGTCGTTAGCTTCTCTGAGATCTAAAATCATCAGAGAGTTACACCTGGGAAGTCTCTCAACCACTTCATTCCATCTTGATTCGGGCACTTATAGAATTTATGCTGCATGAAACTGAGCCAACAACTACTTAGCCAGATCATCTTCGGCAACGTTTCCACGGTTTCCATCCTCTCCAACACACTTTAGTACCGTAACGCCATCATTCCTACCAAAAAGTGGCACAGTTTTGATGGGTACGTTGATCTTCTACATCCTGCAACCAGTGAGAGGAACCGAATCCACTCGCTTCTTATTTTCCGCTATTACGAGTCCGTAACATCCAGCCGGTATTGTGAAAGGAAGAATCTCTATATCGTGATCACTTTTAAATCCGATCAATATAAGATTGTGCAAGTACATGGAAGCCGCAGCTTCAGTAAAGTCGATAGCTTCGGTGTAAGTACTATGAGTTTGGTAAATCTCTAGACTCTATCCCATCATGTAGGACTAAAACAAACCCTTGACAGGATCTTCCAGTTCCCTGCCGGTCTTATCCATTCTCGAGAGCATTCTCAACCGCTACTTCTTATATTTGTCGTCGCTAGCAATGAGTAAGTTGTTCATGAGGGCAGCAGATCCCGGAGCTTAGACATTTTAAACTAATAAACACTGGATTACCTCAGCCAAGCACACAACGGAATCCCTGTTCTTATCCCAAAAGGTACCTTCTCTCAAATCTTTCGCGCAATCTTTTTAGAACACATTCGAAACAATTCTCACCTTCGGCTTCAGTATTTTCACTTTTTAAATGCATTAGTAAATATAATTATCCTGAAAATGTTGCTCCGAGTCACTGGGGTCAACCGTCATTACTAGAGTATCCTGAGGTCGACTCTCTTTCCCGAAGAGGGATGTCACGTGCACGTTCATCTGCAGGTCTCCCATACAGTATCGAACATTCCAGTACTTGCTGACAACCTTTCTTATTGGCCTGTCCGGAGCATCTTTACCAAGGACGATGACATCCAAGTGCGTGTTTCTTCTGTCTTTGTGAAGCATATCTGCCAGAAACCTGTCTAAGTTGTGTGGATTCAACTAATCAGTGATAACAACTCTAGGGGCCGGGGTTAGTTTCTTCCGAGCGTACCTCACACTATTGTAGATTCCAGTCAGCCAGTCTTTGATATCGGAAAATTTCATGGCGAAGTATCCAATGGTTATTATGATGGCTATCAGAACAACCACTTGACCGATTACAGTTTTTGGAAAGATTTCACCGTAACCCACGGTGCTCAAAGTCACAATCGTGAAGTAAACGTAGTCGTCGTGAGTTCGAACCGTAACAAGTTCTCCAACTTTGTCAATGTTATAATTGTGGTTTGTTCTCCACTCTTCCGCGGTGTGAAAGAGACCAGCTATCAACACGACGATGATGAGCAGTCGGAAAACCGCCATTATCAACTCTGTATGTTGCTCTCCGAAGATACGTTTGAAAATTCGCTAGAGGGTGAACCGACATGGCTGCCGAAAGAGTCTCTGAACCACCAAAAATTGAAACCCATACGAGAACTATCCGAAGACAAGCCCAAGGATCGTGGAGGTCAACATCCATACATCTATAATAGTCTCATGAATTCGAACTTTGTAGTACTGAGCAGGCCACGAGAACATAAGCTAGATCATGAAGAACCAGTTGATGGTAGCAATGATCCACTCTGGCGTTGCGTTGCTGCCAAACACGTTCTTGTGCCACGGGGCACAATTCATTAAGCTACCGTAGGTCTGCTCCAGAAGGTAAGCATGAGTAGCCAGTCCAGCCAGGGCAAGAGTTAGTGTCAGCAATTGAGGCACTGGATGATCCAGCAACTTTTGACATCTTCGTGTGAGGTTCCAGCAGCCTGGGGACGCGACTTGAATAATGAAGAGGTACAGAAGTTTGGAAATGAAACAGGAAAAGATTCCGGATAAAAAACCTACGGCGTTGAATGTGAAGAGTGACAGGGCTTTTTCATCGCAGAACTCGAAGTCTTACATCTTTAAAACTCGTAGCCTTTTTCTTTGGTGAAACGGTCTTACAAAGCTGAATGCGTCTTGAAGTCAAATTAATATGACTCTTATTGTTTCTATGATACGTAGCATGAATACGTGGAAGTACATCGAAATATAGTCAGAAACAGGTCGCTTCCCGCCTCCAGATCGATTTTCTTTCTGAATGATTTCTATTATTGTAATCTGTTTACCGCACGTCACAGCCAATAGAAGCGTCTGAGTGAAGTTTCATATCACTACATGTACGTAGACACCAATTCCAATTGTGGTTGACGTCCTAATCTTCTGATGGGCTGATGATATTTTTATCGTGAACTAATTCTTTAGCAAATAATCACCAGGCGGATCCAAAGTATGTTTCAAACATGAACTGACATTTTTTGGAGCTCCAATTATTGGATATTATAGGGTCGTTTGTGCATTGAAATATCACGTTTTTACCTTATAGTACAGCAAAGATTGCGTATTTCAATATCAATAGTACATGGCCGTATACAGTCTACGTGTTTCTGAGGAAATATATTGATAGGAAAAAATATAGTTATGGGTTAACGTTAAAGGTACGAATACGAAATAAATGTGACAGGGATAAATATCCACGTCACAGTAATAGTAAAGACCAAGACGCACAGGCAAGGAGGTAGGGATTCGTCTGATTTGAAGTGCCTTCTGGGGTATGAACTTTCGGTTGTTTACTAATTAAATAATCTCAATTGGGATTTATCTAACCAAGTTATGCCACTAAATTGCGTCTCAATAAGACCGAACGTTGTTCCTTAACCACGGTTTGGTGCTGGGTAAATATGCCATGAATTTAATAGTATAGCTGGTACTGCCATCCAGCAAACGGAAGAACTCAAAATAAATGAATTAGCGAGAACCTGCGCGTCTTAGTGTAGTTGTCTTTGATAACAGATGCGTTCGAGATGCACCAGCTATGCAAAATAGCTGCGGCTTCCCAACTCCCACAGGCAGCTAATACACGCTTTGTCCCATATTATTTTGAGGCTGTACGTAGTCTACGAATTGATTCTATACTTCAGCAGCAGTTGAACCAGGGTCTTTGACGACTTCTCAGATAAACTTTTATACGGTTTCGTCGACATTATCCTCCTATACAAAGCTGTTACCACCAGCTGCAGCTGGAGGTAGAGAGAATTTTCTGTAGTCTAGATACAGCTATAATTGACATGGGAACAAGAGTGCACTCATTTTCGAAGGCAATGCCAGTCTAATAAGGTCTACGAAATTAAGTAACATATTCCTTTCAATATATGTCAAAAAGAGCTGTTGGGTTTCATCGTACCTGAATCTTACATCTCATTTGAATTCAGATGCGAGACTAGAACACACAGATTTCATGGAAGTCGAGACTGCTTTGGTGTCCCTCGTGAACGTAGGAGACTACGGCGCTGTCGTGGTCACCAGTTCATTTCTAAAACGTTGCAATAATGATGATGTCATGCAGAAACAAGTTGACCACCCAACAGTGTTTTCTGCACCGCCTTGATATATGAACAAGGAACAAGGAAGTTCAACTATCTCTAGAAAAATAACGTAATTTGATGATTAGCACGACCCGCAATTGACAGAAATTATTTCATAAACTACCGTCGCAAAAAAATTAATTCGTTGCGATCCTCCGTTTTTACTGCGCGGAAAAATCCCCACTAAAATAATATCAACCTTCTCGCGTCTGAGAAAATATTTTTGTTGTGCGTTATTTTGGATTATTTGACCTTTCGTAGTCTGGCAGGCTATTTGCGATGACATACTAGTATGAGTGTGGGCGTGGGTGCGGGCAACGTTGGCACGCAGCAGTTAGTGACCGAAACATGGACGCGTGGCCATTTTTTGCCTTGTTGCTGTGGATGTTGCGGCAGCATGCATAGTGAAGGAGACTTAGAAACTACCTTCTGGAGAACCAAACCAGATGGATTTCAACACCCCCCAGTTACTCTTTCCATGTGGTGCTTTCATAGAACAATACTTGTAGTGGTGAGAACTATTTTATTAATACAATATTCCAACAGTGCTTTAATTGCATTTTTTTTATAATAATAAACTGCAGTCAATTAGATGGTTCGCAGTTCAGAACGAGTTCTAACGTGCGAGAGTAAAGAGATGAATGTCATCAACTCCGTTCTCTTGAACGACGTAGTATTGGACTGATCATAGTATTGACTACATTCAGCCAAATCATTCAGCCGCAAGTGATCATGGTATTAGCTACATCCAGCCAAATCATTCAACCGCAAGTGATCATAGTATTGGCTACATCCAGCCAAATCATTCAACCGAAAGTGATCATAGTATTGGCTACATCCAGTCAAAACATTCAGCCGCAAGAGATCATAGTATTGGCTACATCCAGTCAAAACATTCAGCCGCAAGAAATCATAGTATTGGCTACATCCAGCCAAATCATTCAACCGCCAATGATCATAGTATTGGCTACATCCAGCCTAATCATTCAACCGCCAGTGATCATAGTATTGGCTACATCCAGCCAAATCATTCAACCGCCAGTGATCATAGTATTGGCTACATCCAGCCAAATAATTCAGCCGCAAGTGCTCATAGTATTGACTACATTCAGCCAAGTCATTCAGCCGCCAGTGATCATAGTATTGGCTACATCCAGCCAAATAATTCAGACGCTAGTGATCATAGTATTGGCTACATCCAGCCAAATCATTCAGCCGCTAGTGATCATAGTATTGGCTACATCCAGCTAAATCATTCAGCCGCCAATGATCATAATATTAGCTACGTCTAGTCAAAAATCTAAAGATTTGGCTGGAAATAGTTTTTAAAATGCCATCAATATTTAAAAAATCGAGCCGCATCTTCACGAAGCACCTGGTTGGATATGTTGCTATGTTCTCATCAACATGGTGTAGGTAGAGTCTACACAATTCATAACCGTAACGCTTGTTATAGACACAGTTCATAAAAAACTTAGTCAACATGGTCCACTTCACACATAAACTGTATCGTTACGAGGACAAAATGATTATCCCAGTGAACATAGTTTTGTACTCGGGACAATGATTTTGTCAAACGCAATGACTTTGTTCCAGTGACAAAAAAATGTAATATCGACAATAATTTTGTTACAGGGACAATAATTCAGTTTTAATGACGATAATTTTGTCAGTGACGATAACTTGGTCCCAGTAACAATACAGTTCGTGTACTCAATTGATGGACTGCCCTCTGCCTGGTACTTCTTGCACCTCAGTCTGCGGATGATCACCTTCCTTGTTGCCATTCCAACCACTCTGCAGAATAATGACGTTTGATTGTAGAACAGTTTTATAACATAAATTCTTGACCGTTTAGGCATGGAAATGCTTTCTGAGATGTCTGTACCGGATCCCCGGGTTCCCGGATCATTTTGACAATTAATTTCATCACGTGATCGATTTTTTTCATGATATCTCGATAAATCTTTTATCGCGTTTATTTGTTACATGGAGCCATTATTTGGATACTGTTCTGATACAAATCGAAGCAGTTCCGTAGCAAATTTTAATTGGAGTCACGACATTGGGTGTTGGAATGTAACTAACAAAGTTAACGCAGATGCAAACCCTAACTTCACTGTGAGACGAGTCTAGACCGCTGTTCTAACTTCGGTGAAGTTTTGGCAAGGCAGTTGAGAACACGACTCAATCATTTTACAGAGGCATTGACCTACCCGATGCTCAACTAATTGATTAACGTTTAGTTTAACATTTCGAAGTTGCTTCGAATGAATTACGCATAAATGTATCCACTGCTGTTGGCTCTGTTGGCTGCAGATGACCCACTATGTAATTGAATCGTCGTTTTATCATACATTAATATACATTTTCCCTTTTCTGAGGTTAAATTTTCAAGTCATTTGTAAAAAATACTCTGCTCTGTATATTCACGATATACGATACGATTGCTCACACCCCATATTCTCTGCTCGTAAACTTGTTACATATTGTTTCTATAACATGTTAAAAGATGCCAAGATTTTGACCCGGGATCGTGAAGCAAAACTGCCTATAACTAAATACCATAAACACGCTCAAGGATAAATCACTTCTGCTGGCCACAAAATTATCCCTAATTTTTATTAATGATCTGAAGGCAATGCACTCGATAAGTTTGAAATAGTGAAGAAGTGCGACCGAACCAGCTCATTGATCTAGAAAAGTTTACCAGGTATCAGTTAGATAGGATCGTTTGCGATCCTAAGTAGTGGAATTCAATTCGTTTGCTATGCAAGGTTAATTGAATTAACTAACGATAACTTTTCTTTGTACATTGAAACTTTGTATGCATTTGATATCTATATTTCTTTTAGAAACTTTGTTCAGATGGAATATTTTATGAACAAACCACATCAATTTGAATTTATCTCTGGCTTGGTTCGATACTGTGTGGGTATGTTGCTCCAGTAAAGAAGAAGCCGGAACAGATTTTTTCCCGCTAGTTTACCACACATCTTCTTGAAAAGTATTTTTACACTCAACCTCATAGCAAATTAAATGCAAAAGTGTGATGCATTTCAACAGTGAAATATATTGATGTCCCAGGGTACCACATCATGGTTTCAGGAGGTCCCCAATGGTAACCTCCGCTTGGAAGACTGAGAGGCAAAAAGCGAGTCGAAACTTCCTGATCAGATATTAATGACATCATCCTGCTGATTTAGACAGCGCATATGAATGGTAATATACGAAGATGATCCCAAAACACCACCGAATATGAAATGTACAGAAGTAGTGATATTCATTCGTATGCAAAATGTTTATTTGGTGGTAAGAGTGTTCAGACTTGATGTGCAAAGTATGGGAAGATTGGACGGC
Source organism: Gammarus roeselii (assembly GCA_016164225.1). NCBI lineage: Eukaryota > Metazoa > Arthropoda > Malacostraca > Amphipoda > Gammaridae > Gammarus > Gammarus roeselii. The sequence goes on from SDVV010006876.1 coordinate 14,644, forward strand.
TGCTGAAAGTGGTCACAAAAATGGACGACTTCTTAGGGTCAGGAAATTGATTGAGAATCGATTAACCATTTATGCCTAATACAAGCAATCTTTTAATAATACGTTATGTCATCAATGTTTCCAGTTATTGATTCAACAATGCATTATGATATTTTTTTTGTGGCAACTTGTTTCGTTAGAATATGGCACGGACGGTTCTTGTCAGTTTGTTAAGGCAGGATAATTCACCGACGGTTATTGTTTAGCCAGAAATAAATCACGAATGATCCTTGACAACTTGTTTAACCAAGAACATCTTACACAGCTCATTGACATTACAATTCTTATTTCAACCTTGACAACTATTTTTCCTAAAAACTTCATTGAGTGGAGGCACCGTGTTTTTTTGTTGAATTAATTCATTGCAATTTTCACCAGTGATGAATCAACTTACCACCCATCATCGGCATGTAGAAACACGTCAGATGTGGCGGTAACAGTGAACTGCAAACAGGAATCATACAGTTAACCTGCAATAAATATGGTAACTATGACAAAATTATTGCCACAATAATTCGATTATTGTCGCATTTTCAGTATAGTTCCTGTTCGTGTGATATCTTGCCTTTATTTATTTAGTTATTAAGGGAGTTTGACACAAAGATGAACATTTCGACACTGAGCATAAGGATATTTGAGATTAAGCACTCAGCTATGGACACGACGATCCTTGACCGTTTAGGCAAAAGACAACATCAAAAGACTCCATGAGGGATGAATGAGGGAAATGGTGCTGTCTTCCACACTTTATTGTCTACCGATAAACAAACATATTCATGTTAGCAAAATATACTCGACATATTCGGTGGGAAAGAGCTTTGAAGTTATGTCTATAAACTTGACTAATTCTTCCATTGATCGCTTATGGTGTCGCATTAAAAAATAATAATATAGTAAGATTCCACACGACACGAACAAACGAACACGCACTCGATCACAGAGCAGAGTGGAAGCATCTACGCGGGTAATTCTGTTTTGTAGCTCTGCTATACATGTAACACAAGGTGATCTTAAAACTAACGACTAAATAGTTATTTGCCTTGGTAGGAATCAGCAACACCCAGCATCAACCAGCACCATCCAGCTCCCCCCAGCACCATCCAGTACCACCAGCACTACCAGCACAACTAGAACCACACAGCACCACCCAGCACCACCCAACACCGCCTGAGCACCACCCAAACGGTCTAAGGCCGGCGAAATGAAGAACACAAAGCTCCTAAACAAATTACACCTCTTATTATAAATAAACCCAGACCCAGACGCAGCTAGGAGCCTTTTTATTTAAGGTCATTGAAGTTCTGAGGGAAGAGGACTGCACAAACTACAGGAACCTTTTATGTAAGTTTAATGGCCCCGTCCCCTCTAATTTACCTTCCCTGACCGTTTTAATTAGGCTAGTAAATTGCAGTACTTGTGGTTCACAGAAACAAGTATTTGAAGAAACTTGAACAAAGAATCCCGAGTCCCAGTCACAACTCTTTGAGTAATAACCTGTGTTTAAAGGATTAGTGTGGCTTGAGCGATCCTTCGGTTCGGTGCTCCTTGAAGGACCTATATTGAGAGAAGCTTGCACTCGACTTAAGGCAGAAAACACCCATCTGGGTCATTGCTGACCCTATTCTGCTTCAGATAACCCTTCGGTTCGGTGCTCCTTGAAGGACCTATATTGAGAGAAGCTTGCACTCGACTTAAGGCAGAAAACACCCATCTGGGTCATTGCTGACCCTATTCTGCTTCAGATAACCCTTCGGTTCGGTGCTCCTTGAAGGACCTATATTGAGAGAAGCTTGCACTCGACTTAAGGCAGAAAACACCCATCTGGGTCATTGCTGACCCTATTCTGCTTCAGATAACCCTTCGGTTCGGTGCTCCTTGAAGGACCTATATTGAGAGAAGCTTGCACTCGACTTGAGGCAGAAAACACCCATCTGGGTCATTGCTGACCCTATTCTGCTTCAGATGATCCTTCGGTTTGGTGCTACTTGAAAGACCTATATTGAGAGAAGCTTGCACTCGACTTAAGGCAGAAAACACCCATCTGGGTCATTGCTGACCCTATTCTGCTTCAGATGACCCTTCGGTTTTGTGCTCTTTGAAGGACCTATATCGAGAGAAGCTTGCACTCGACTTAAGGCAGAAAACACCCATCTGGGTCATTGCTGACCCTATTCTGCTTCAGATGACCTCAACGAAGATCGTTTTGGTTTTTGTGATACCAATCAAATCCAACTCGTCAGGATTCCCTTCTAAGATCAATCTTGCTCATTTATATTATCAAATCATCACCACAAATACAAAGCAAAAGCTTCCTAATAAACTTCAAATAATAATCCTTTAACCAGAACACAAATGCCAGATTCACCAATCCACCAAAGATCCCCGTCTCGTCAGTTTTATTATCAGAGTGAAGCACATGTTGAGAGCGGCTCTACTCCCAACACCCAACACAAAGCTGGCCTACCGACGAACGTTCCTCTTAGAGGAACTAATTACTGAACAGGTCGTCATGACAGAAAGAGGATGAGCGGGTGGAAGAGGGAGTTTTTATCCTTCTGCTGTTGAGCCGTCCTTCCTCTAATTGTCGAACCGAAACTCGCATATGTGAACATCAACAGTGAGTAAAAGTTGTGAAAATTGACGGTCATTTGCATCAATTATGTTGAAATTACAGAGCAGGCCCACCGTCGTGGGGTTTACAAGGGTCTGCAAACGGGCGAGTGGAATGAGCAAAAACAATGGGAGTGGAGCTGGGAGTATGGGCCGGTGTTGGGTGAGGAAGGTGCTGTGAGGTATAAGCGCTAGTAGTGTGGACGGGGGATGTGAGGTACAGGCGCTAGGAGTGTGGGCTTTGTTGTTAGATATTGACGCTAGGAGTTGGAATAGGAGTTGCGCGGCACAGACGCTAGGAGTGCGGGCCGAAGTAGGGTAAAAGCATTAGGAGTGCGGGCCAGAGTTGTGAGGTACAGACGCTAGGAGTGCGGGCTATTGTTGTCAAGTGTCGACGCTGTAGAGTTGGGGCCGTAGTTATGAGGTTTAGGCGCTCAGTGTGCGGGCTATAGTTATGAGGCATAGGCGCTAGGAGTTGAGGCTGGAGTTTTGAGGTTTAGGCGCTCAGTGTGCGGGCTATAGTTATGAGGCATAGGCGCTAGGAGTTGAGGCTGGAGTAATGAGGTTCAGACGCTCAGTGTGCGGGCTATAGTTATGAGGCATGGCCGCTAGGAGTTGAGGCTGGAGTTATGAGGTTCAGGCGTTAAGTGTGCGGGCTATAGTTATGAGGCATAGGCGCTAGGAGTTGAGGCTGGAGTTATGAGGTTCAGGCGCTCAGTGTGCGGGCTATAGTTATGAGGCATAGGCGCTAGGAGTTGAGGCTGGAGTTATGAGGTTCAGGCGCTAAGTGTGCGAGCTATAGTTATGAGGCATAGGCGCTAGGAGTTGAGGCTGGAGTTATGAGGTT
>SDVV010006877.1:0-18138 GCA_016164225.1 Gammarus roeselii
GACTTTGACAGTACCTTTGACTCGACAGTACCATTGACTCGACGGTACCATTGACTCGACAGTACCATTGACTCGACAGTACCATTGACTCGACAGTACCATTGACTCGAGATTACTATTGACTCGTCAGTCACACTGATCCGCTTTAATTATTCATTATGGATTATAATAATTCGATGACATTTAAAGAAACATTTAAGATATATTCTGCCCGGCTACTGTGTGGTACCTTTGAAAAGTCTTATAAATAATAAATATATCGATTAATATGAATCCAATACAAACTTGTCGTAGATTAGATTAGATTTGATTTAAGGGTCATATCTCCGGAAGCTCTGACGTGGGCTAATGGGAGTTCCCGTACGGCCGTACCTTACCCCCATAATGGGCGATTTCATTTATTCCTAGAGGTTCACACTCTAGTATGTGCGAAAAAATAACTTCATCGATCGGTAAATTATTTATAAAATGTAATTGTGGTATTTATGCACGCTTGTGCATGCGAGAATATGAATGCACGCTTGTGCATGCGAGAATAATTATGCACGCCTGCGCATGCGAGAATATGTATGCACGCTTGCGCATACGAGAATATGTATGCACGCTTGTGCATGCGAGAATATGTATGCAATGCACACTTGTACATGCAAGAATATGAGAAATTAAATATGAGAATATGTATGTACGCTTGTGCATGCGAGAATAATAGGTAATTTTTTTCTTGTTAACGAAATTTTTTAATTTACACGTAGCTCTCTAACTGCCCACATTGGTGACCAGTTGATATGACTTGAGGACTTCTTTTTGTAATATGAGAAAAGTCATCGTGTGCAAATACCCTCATGCAAGCCATTGTAAAGTGCCTATGGACATTGAATGGAGAAAAGTTTATTCAATTTACGAAATGCATTTCGATCTTTTTTACCAAAGTGTAAATTTCAATTAGTGATCATTAAAAAATGCTTAATATTAATTGCTGTGGCCGTCTGACGAAATGGATCTCAGTTTCCACCACCATAAGGCCGTTTGAGCGTAGCGATCACAATGCATTTTGAGACGATCTGTTCTCCTCAGTTACGATGGCCTGTTCTCATCATGATGAAAACAAGAGCAGGCCTGAAATGGGAGTGTTGGTAAATGACTCTACTCTTGCAATGATTGTCACTGGACTGTGTGTCAGACCGCAGATTAGAGTAGACTTTGTCGAGAGTAATACAGAATGAAAAGAAAACGATGCATCACATACAAATATGATCGAATATGATGAACACCCACGAACACTACAGTATGCTTGCAGGTGTCAAGTAGACTCTTTAAAAAAAAATTATTAACCGACTGAATTAGAAAGAAAACAATTTATCAATGGAACGATTATTAACTTTAATATAACCTACGCAATTCAACGCCGTCTGAAAAGATTTCACACAATATCTATCAAAAGCTTTTAGAGGGATACAAATCCTAGCACATGATGATATTCGCTATACGTTCCTAACAAAAAGAAGTGACTCCTCCTAGCGTATAACCTAAGGCTGGGGCACATCTTCCTTCCCTCGTCAGTCTGTCCACCACCCTGCCTGGGTCCCCTGACAACGTCGCCATCGAGATGCAAGGGATTCAAGCCAACACCCTACCCTGTGTCACCGTCGAGCCCTGCCCTCCCACTACCGTCCACCCTCCGCCTGTCCTCGTCCCCTCTACCAGAACCCAAGACGCCTCCACCGGGTCCTCCACCGCCGTGTATCGAACCCAGGACGCGGCCACGGGTCCTGCGCCCATCATCAGGACACACGACGTGTCCATCGGACCAGCCGGTAAGAGAAGAGGTACGGATTATTGCCGACACCCTCAGACAGTAGCGGAAACAAGGATTAAATTAACTAGGAAGGCATTATGAGAGGCACATTATAAGAGACATTATAAGAGGCACATTATAGGAGGCATTATAAGAGGCACATTATAGGAGGCATTATAGGAGGCACATTATAAGAGGCATTGTAAGAGGCACATTATAGGAGGCATTATGAGAGGCACATTATAGGAGGCATTATATGAGGCACATTATAGGAGGCATTATGAGAGGCACATTATAGGAGACATTATAAGAGGCACATTATAGAAGACACTATAAGAGGCACATTATAGGAGGCATTATAGAAGGCACATTATAGGAGGCATTATAAGAGGCACATTGTAGGAGGCAGTATGAGAGGCACATTATAGGAGACATTATAAGAGGCACATTATAGGAGACATTATAACAGGCACATCATAGGAGGCATTATAAGAGACACATTATAGGAGGCATTATAAGAGGCACATTATAGGAGGCATTATAGAAGGCACATTATAAGAGGCATTATAAGAGGCACATTATAGGAGAAATTATAAGAGGCACATTATAGGAGGCATTATAAGAGGCTCATTATAGGAGGCATTATAGAAGGCACATTATAGGAGGCATTATAGGAGGCACATTATAGGAGGCATTATAGAAGGCACATTATAGGAGGCATTATAAGAGGCACATTATAGGAGGCATTATAGGAGGCACATTATAGGAGGCATTATATGAGGCACATTATAGGAGCCATTATATGAGGCACATTAGAGGAGGCATTATAGGAGGCACATTATAGGAGCCATTATATGAGGCACATTATAGGAGGCATTATAGGAGGCACATTATAGGAGGCATTATAGGAGGCACATTATAGGAGGCATTATAAGAGGCACATTATAGGAGGCATTATAAGGGGCACATTATAGGAGGCATTACAGAAGGCCCATTATAGGAGGTAGGACTTTTAGCACGATAACCAATTTGATAGCGCGGAACGTCACGAAAACTGGGGACATTCTCAGTAACTGGGGACATTCTCAGTAACTGGGGTCATTCTCAGTAACTGGGGACATTCCCAGTAACTGGGGAAATTCTCAGTAACTGGGGACATTCTCAGTAACTGGGGTCATTCTCAGTAACTTGGGACATTCTCAGTAACTGGGGACATTCTCAGTAACTGGGGACATTCTCAGTAACTGGGGACATTCTCAGTAACTGGGGACATTCTCAGTAACAGGGGACATTCTCAGTAACTGGGGACATTCTCAATAACTGGGGACATTCTCAGTAACTGGGGACATTCTCAGTAACTGGGGACATTCTCAGTAACTGGGGACATTCTCAGTAACTGGGGACATTCTCAGTAACAAGGGACATTCTCAGTAACTGGGGACATTCTTAGTAACTGATCCCCAATGTTTGAAAGTCTTGTAGTCATGCCAATCGGTAAAGTTGTTCCGTTGTATCCCAAACGAGATATTTATTCGACACTTTCTTGCTTTTACATCCATGCATTGCACCTAGCAAACTGTTTGCGGTGCTTACATGCGTCATATCTGAACCAGTCTGGGCGGTGTGTGCAGGTGTGAGGACGCAGGACGCTGCCACGGGTGCGGGCTGCAGTTCGGGCGTCTGCTCTTCGTCCACCAGCCAGGAGCGTCTGCTGGACGGCCGCTGCCGCAGCCCCGACAGTGGCGGGTACCCCAGACTGGACCAGCCGCAGGTCCTGGTCAATGCCGTGATGCAGGGTGAGTAGGAGAGGGGGCGACGGATAAGGACTTGAGCCTTGATGGAAATGTCCCGATCAAAAGTGTTCTGCAATATTCATGGATACCATCAGAAATGAACGAGGAGAGATAAGAACAAATGAGTTCAAATAAAACAGGACAGCTTGAAGTGAAGAAACGGGCGCTTGGATGACCTGAGCAGTGCAATCGAGTAATTGAGGGCTTAAGCAAGGAAAGGAGGATGGTGAAGAGAGGGATAATCTGCGGGGAGGTAAACTGAGCATGACAGGTTAGTGGATTTATTTGAGACAAGTGAAAGAGTTGACCGAGAGAGTGTGATCACGAGAATGAGGTAACTGGAGAAACAGACAAGCATGAATGAGATGACTGAGCAAGTGGACAAAGGTGACTGGGGTGAGTGGAGGCAAGGGAAATAAACTGTAAAGAAAGTTCACTGTACAAATATTGCCCGTCATGTCTTCAATACATGAATCTTCCAGCGTCATCATTAACCCTTCCGGCTGATTCATATCCCTCTAGTCTAATTGAAGTATCATGGGAGATTTCTGATTTACCGCCGTAAAGTGGAAGTGTCTGCATGTTCTCAAAAAAGGTCTCAAAACTAAGATGGCCTAAACTTTTGACCATCAGCATGGATATCTGTTTTCTTTGTCACCAATTATCTAGTCCCTCAGAATTTTTTTTACAATTTCTGTTTGGTTTCCAGTCCGGGGAGTCCCAGTACTGTTCACGTTCAAATAATCTAAATACAAGACTAAGAATTACATTTTTTAAATGAAATAATTAAACAAAAAAATAGTTTACTCTGCGAGTTACGTACAGTTATTAAGTTCGTAATGAAGTGAACACTTTCCCGAAACACTCGTCGAGCTTAAACGTAGACGAAGCCGAAGAAACATGCTCGTCACAAATGTTCATCAATGAACGTCGTTTTCTAAAAGAAAAAAACTTTTTGTTAGCGATGATACCTTCCTTAAAATAAACTTTGAATCAACTAAACAGGCTTTAACGTGTAATTTTACCAAATCCGAATATAATTTTTTTTTCCAACTCTCATAGGTAGACCGAGGTTCATTGTCTCTCTGAGCGTCGAAGCAGCCTCAATTTCAGTACATCAATATTCGAATGATGCACGAGACAAAGAATGCCCATAACAAAATAGTTTTGTTTGGGAAGAATTTTTAAGGGCACAAATTGGCAAGCGTATAATTGAAGTGATGACCTAATAAACCTAATTTTTTGACAGTAAATTGTGCTTCAAATAGCTCCATTGGGTCCAGGCTAATTCATGTCAAGGATGAAGAGTAGGAGTTGACAGGTGAACTCGTCAAAAATAGCGTCCGATCCATGACGTCATTGAGATTACGTTTACTGCGTCAACGGAAGCCTGGACCATTTCAACTGGCGTTCAATTATTATTATTATTATTAAATCGTTTATTTCTATCGTCTAGCAATGGGTTTTCAATACTTAGGTCTAACACATCAAACTTATTTTGTACAATGCCGTATTTGAATTAGCGAAGCGAGAAACAAAAACGAATTTGTGACAGCACATCGCCTGTCGGCGGCCGATTTGTAGCTACTACGTGTTGCAAAACAGTTTTCACAATAGGTGCTATATTTTTAAGTAAGTAACTCATGGGCATGGGATTGATAAATCCAAAATTAATGAATACAGTAGGCGGCTGGCTTGTCCTTCTTGGAACCGAATGGAATACACAATATACCAATTAATATATACCAACACCTATATATTCATTCAAATATACATATACATGCACGTACACATCTATACAAATACATGTACATGTACACATTAAAATACACACATATACGCGTACATACCTACACACATATATGGACGACAATCAGTATAATTCAGTGGGGGAGTACAAAACTCAGATGGAATCAACTCAACTGTGTTGATAAATTGATGTGGTTTTATCCAATATAAAGGTAGTAATGGAACGAGTATTTAATTATATTGGTAAAGATGAGAAACAGTCATTTGAGTGTGTCACACTTCATTCAGGTCCCGACGGAAAACGAAGATTTTTATCCGGTACTCAGAATCGTTTCCAATTTCAAAACAGCAAGTACTACTTCGTCATTCAGATCCCTTTCAAGAGCCCTGTGTTCAAAGGGCTTTGCGCTTAAAGCATAAAAGGCAGGCGAGCAACACAGCACAGAAGAGGAACTGCCGTCGCGTGTTGTGCACTCCGTAGGCAGACTACTATCTAGGTACATTCTCAGAATACTCAGAATGTATCCAGATTCAACATTTTTAACAACACTGATCACATTTACCATTCAGGGGAGCCTGAAGTGTCGCGCCTATTTATGCCAGAATCACTGGATTTATGTGCATTAGGGAGGATAATACGACACAGGCCACTGCTGAACAGTAGAATCGTATAACAGCTCAAGTCAAAGAAACTTTTTCAGATTTTGCGTATTGAGTTTACCAGTTTCTTCTCAGCAGCTTGATCCTAGTAGACTAATATAGTTCTCTGCACCTTGATCCTGGTAGACTGATATCCTTCTCTTTACCTTGATCCTGGGAGACTGATATCCTTCTCTGCACCTCGATCCTGGGAGACTGATATCCTCTGCCCCTTGGTCCTGTGAGACTGATATCCTCTGCACCTTGATCCTGGGAGACTGATATCCTCTGCCCCTTGGTCCTGGGAGACTGATATCCTCTGCACATTGATCCTGGGAAACTGATATCCTCTGCCCCTTGATCCTTGGAGACTGATATCCTCTGCCCCTTGATCCTTTGAGACTGATATCCTCAGTACCTTGATCCTGGGAAACTTATATTCTTGAATGAATCTGTGCGGTGTGTTGCGAGGAGTAAGATAGTGTATAAAAAAATACATACGATGGGTTGTTGTTCTCAAAATTTTCAAGTTTCAAGTTGTATAACAATTATATATGATGAACTTTTTCAGTGTCGGAAACTTAGGATGTATTTTTGTTTATAAATCTACTTAAAGGTATAGTATACGTAATTTATTTAAATTAACAATCCCCTTGTTGCAGGCTTGGATCCGAGTAGACATTGGTGTAAATACTTCAATATGAATTACAACTTGAGAAGTCATTTGATACGGAACATGTTCCAGCAGCTTGGCATTTATTTTTGCCAGTTAGTTTAAGAATGATAATAAACCTAATTAGGAGTTACTTTCATTGCGGGGAAACCCTGCAAATAACAGGTCGATTCTTCGTGGCAGAGCACGAAGGAATCGACCTGGCAGAGCTCCGAAAATTATACAATCCTATATTTTCAGTCGGTAGGAAATCAGAGTTGAATTAGGTTAGGTTACCAAAATTTAAAATTTGAGTTGAACCGCAACATTATTATATTTTTCATGAATGGTATAGTGGTTAAACAAAATTTAAGTGTTAATAGATAAACATTTTCACATTTTTTGTAACCCACAACAATGCAGGATGTTGAAATCCTTCTATTGTTACTCCCGAATTTCATCCTCTGGCATGCGAGAAAACTTCTCTAGACGATATTGAAACGTGGTTTCTTCATTAAAATGCCACACTACTCGTAACTGTTGACAAAAGAGTGACTGCTTGAATAGTATGATGTCCAAGAAAAACTCAATAACATCCGAATTTCCCTTGTGTCCACTTTCTTTGAGCAGCTGCAGTGGCTAAATATCTACTCGTTGGAAACATGGACTCAATTGACAAGGAGTTAATATTCAATGCAAATATTCAAACAAGTAAGAAAGGTAAGGGCAGTGTTGAGCCCTCAGAAGTCTTCGGATGTGACACAGATACCAGTAGAAAACAATGTGATGCCAGGCAATTCATAGACGATGAAAAGTCAAAAATAAAGCCTGATGTTGAAGTAATTCGAGATACATTCTTAAAGGTTCTGCAAAGTTTTAATGATTCTGAGTTGATACACTGGCAGTTTTCCTCTAAGGACAAATCAGTCGTGAGTGGTCCGACAAGGACTGAAATGAAACTCCTAAAACACTCTCGTAATAAGAAAAACCTGTTGCGGTCACGAAAGAGGTGTCGTCGCCTTAGCAACGCTATGCCAATCCTGGAGCAACTTTATTCTCTCAGAGATGAACGCTATGGAGAAGCGGATGACTCAACAGAGATGTGTCATCAGACCAACAACTACTGCAGTGTGTGCAAGATTGAGGAGCAACGTAGACATTCATCGCCGCATTTCCTTGCTCCATGTTCCTTTGAAAATTTTTTCGATGAATCTACTTATGTTAGAGATATTGCTGAGACGAATTGTGTATCACAGTGCTCAAATATAGATCTTTTAGATTGCTCTAACTCACGTTATAATAGTATTTGTACGAGCGATTCTAGTGATAATGAGGACATCGGTTATTGCAGTGACCACAGTGAAGACTTCACTCGACCAGTGGTCACCGTTCCGATGGGTGATGAGAAGATTGACAGTCCTGTACAATTAGCAGATCTGGAGACCCATCCAGCATGGAATGTTTATTATCCACTTAGCATATGTTATGATAGCATCATCACTAATTCTTTTCCCCCCAAACGGAATTCGATGAACACACTAAACAAACAGCAAGGCGAATTGAATGTAGGTAAATCGAGAGTAGACAATTTCTTCGGCGAGGAAACTGCTTTTCAAGAGTTCACATCAGATACTTTCTCAGAAAAAAATATAGACTTTCTTGATATTGATCACAGCGGGAAGAATTGCCACGGCATCTTGAAGAGTACACAGAGGTTAACTTCCTGCACCATTGCTCATGGGGATAATTTTCCCAATGTTTCTGATTCGAAAGCCAAAACTGGAGTGCACCCGGAGAATAAATTCGATAGAGGCACAACGATTCCGAATACACTCCGCCATAAAGAAAATGGCAACGACGACTACGATTACGACAGCATCTGCGGCCATCAGGAAGGGCAAGACAGAGAGGGCGGTGAGAGCGGGGATGACGGAGACGACGAGAGCAACGGCCAGGCCAGTGACAACGGTAGTGATGATAACGGCTACGATGGAGGAGACGGTGAGGAGAGTGGAGATGGGGAAAACAATGATGACGGAGATAGCAGTGGCGACGACCATCATGAGGACGATGGCAACAATGGAAGTGATGGCAATGCCGATGAAGACAAGGTTGATGACAAAAAAGACGATGAAACAGATGACTCAGAGGAAGATAACGAAGAACAAAATTTAAGCGTCAAAGATTTAGTGCAGAAGTTTGAACAGCGACGTCAGCCACCTCCAACTCCATCACAGTTCCCGAGCACTTCACAGGGCGGAGTGGCGAGTCTCCTCAAGACGAAGCGACGAACGAAATCAAATGAAAGGCATGAAGAGAGAATTATGAACAGAGAGAGAAGAATGCTTACTGTTTCTAAAGATCTACAACAAGGTTCATTAATGTTTGACAGGCCTGGAAATCGAAATGCTATGGCACTCGATTACGTTCTTGAAGACAGGACTCAAACTGTTGACAACATTGACAAAAACCCATTTCTAACCGGTTCAACAACTGAAATTTATGCTGGTCAGTCAAATAGTGTTAAAGTGAAGCCACAAAAAATGACTTCCAACAAAGAAAAACCAAACCTAATAATGAATTCAGGAACAACCAATCCAAAGAAGACTAGTAATCGTCAAAAGGCTAATAAAAAAGATTCAGCTGAAGAAGATTATTTGTCTAAAAGAGATGTAGCACATAAAGAACGCCCGAACAAGAAAAAATTACATGAGCAGCCATTAGATACACAGGGAGGAGAAAATCCGCGAACCTACATGTCTCGGGCTTCCATCATCTTGGCCAACGAAATTGACTCTGATGCCCGCTTAGCCTTCGAAAATGCCAGCCCAGGTAACCGAGGGGTGGAAGTTGCAGTCAGAAGAACCAAGCGAAAAAATACTCTTCCAGATCACATTAAGCGGAGGCCTATTGTTGTAGAATCAGAAAGTGATTATGGTCATAGTGTTGGTCGCAAACGAGGGCAGGAACCAAGAAAAGTTCGAAAAGTAAATAAAAAAGCGAATGGATTGACCACGGTTTATGAAAAAGCCTCAGTCGATGTTCCCGAAAATGCTGTCGACAACTGTAGTACGTATTATTCGAACACTCCAAATCAGTCATTTGGTTTAGAAGATTATGTGACAAAAATGGCCAATCTGAACACCAAAATGTTTGAAAAAAACGTACTATTAAGCAAAATGCTCCAACAACAAGATAATTTACATAGTGCAGAAGTTTCATCCGATTATGTAACTCATAATGATATGAAACGCAGCGAGCCCGATCGTCGACAGAATGTTTTTATATTTGACAGTCAAAATGAGGACACAGACAATCAACAAGTGAACAGCAAGTCAGTAACACTAGTAGTACCAGATGCAACAACGCCCAAACGAAAGGTTAAAAAGAAGAAACGCCCTCAGCAAGTTCACAGTGATACTTCAGATATCAATTATCCTATCTCGGGTTCTGAACAATCTTTGAGGGAGAGTTTGAGAAGAGAAAAAACTCATTCCGAAGGAGCACCTCAACAAGCGCATGAAACAATGCCCACCGATCTAGAGAAACGCCAAAAAATAAAAGTAAGGCGATCTAAATCCAGAGATTCTAAGGCGTCTACTTCTACACCTATATCAATATCGTCACACTATTATGAAGATGAACGATCACTGGAACTTAATGTTCTACGAAACGTAGCAAAAGAAAACAGGGATAATGCATCGAAAAAAGAAAAAATCAATCAGAAAGCAAAACGATCACTTCAAGTAACCAAAAAGCGACTTATAAACTTTTTTAAAGGTGAATACAATACATTGAAAACTCATATAGCAAATACGCAGGAAGCATATTACTCGAGAAAGGGATCTCTTACAGGTACAATTGAAGAACCAAAACCACCTGAAAGAACAGTTTCTTTGGAACGTAGAATAAAAAAAGATGCCAGAGGAGAAAATTCACTGAGTCCGCTTCCGGGTCACAGTAAAAGCACTCCAACATCACGTAGTTCCTCTGGAAAACGTCGACGCAACGTAGAAAAAGAAAGTCTTGGAGTTCAGACCGATGATGAATTGACTTGTGATGAAACCACCAGTGTTCGAGAGACCTCGGTGGGATATGGGACTTCAGCTGGTGCGCTAAATAAAGAGCAAACTTCCCCTCGCAAAAAGAAGAAAAATAAAGAAGGAAAGACGTACGAATACAAAATGTACTATGAAGCAGATAAGAAATTAAATAAAACGGACTCTGTTTCTCCTACTTATAGAACAAACAACCCAAAACCAAAGAAAAATGAAGAAAAGCGAAAGAAGAAAATCGTGGAAGATCTGATACCAAAAACCTCACCCTTAACTGAACAATTGAAGCAATATGACTTTGAGTACATCCCACTCTCTGCATCTCAAATCATTGACACCACATCTGTTGTAACCAACACAAGCTCTGTGCGAATGAAACGAAGGCGGTCTATTTCAAAGTCAACTTTTGCTACACAAACTGACAATGACGAACTCAGTCACGGCCACCGTTCTGACCACAACGATAACAAATCTGTAGTATCATCAAATTCAAGAAGAATGCGAAAATCTAGATCCAGCATAACAAAATCTACAATTTCTATTCAAACAGAAGTCTCACCAGTGATGATTGATAGAAGTAAAAAACCCAAACCAAAACTAGGGCCTAAACCAAGAATACCGGTTCTCTGCCAGCCGAGGGTATCTATCTCAAATCCATACATAATTCACCCAAGCTCTGCCATTTATGAAAATATCCCCGCTGCCCTCGTTTATCATGGTATTCAACAAGTGTGTCCTGAAGAAAAACATCTAACTTTAGGACAAGAAAATCCTTTTTCAGAAATAACTGATAAACAAGATAGCCCCCTTCCAAAGATGGCCAGTACAACAACGGAAAAATACATCAGTGACACTGAAAATGAACACGAGAGCAAGCCAGGGATTGATTTGAAAATAAGTAATCCCACCATTCTTATCGAACCAGAAACAGAAGAAGACTGGCCCTCGGAAATTGAGGACACTGATATTAAAGTTGAAACATTAAGAAGACCTGAGAGAAACGTTAAAGATAAAGGAAAATTGAGTGAAAGAACAGGCAGCCGAGAGTATTTTAGAAGATCGTTTGAAAGAAGGGGAAAGAAAGCATCAAGGTACAGAGTATCGCAGAAAAAAAGGGAGTTTGACATCGAAAGATATGGCGAGAGACTTATTCGAGCATTGGAAGATTGCATTCGTAAAGGAGAACTTAGTAAAGAAGTTTCTGAAGACACAAAAGAGAGAGATATGGACAATTCGTCCAAAATTTCGAGCCAATTTTCTAAATCAGACGAACAAACTCACTATGAAGTAGACAGTGAAAATTGTGCTGTTGAAACTCAAACGCTACTTGAGTCAATTCCACAATCAGATTCATTGGACCATTTCTCCGATATAGATACTAGCAAAAATATCAAACTGGACAAACAATTAGATCAACATGAAAATGAAATTATTGAGGAAATACGAACAGATAAAACGTCCCAAAGTAACGCTTCCTCTTTAGACCATTCAATTTTATGTGATCCCCTTGAAAAAACTACTTCTGTGGCAAAAGACGGGAAAAGCATTAGTAACGAGTCTCTCAATAAAATGTCATACTGTATAGACCCTTCCACAGAAGATGAACGAAATGATGTTGTTCAGAGAGATAGTGGTGGGCAAAGTGATGAGCAAGCAAGTATACGACCTTGCTCACATTCCAGTAAGGATGATAATATTTCACTTAAATGTGAGCAGAAATCAACAAATGGAAAAAAGCGAAGTTTAACTCTTAAGCGTTGGGTGAGTGAACCTTCGGTGTTGCCTGATGAAAGCTCATATGAATTTCGTGAGTATAAGCGTGATCTCGTGAAAGCATTATTGATGATCCATAGACAAGGAAGCAAGAGAGAAAAGGGCATGGACGAAGATTCTCTTTCACTTGACAGCATTACACAAGAATTGGATTCTGATTTTGATTTGTTCGATATGGAGAGAGAGGATTCAGACGATCAAGAACCTCGAATCAGAAGCCCTTTAGTCAGGCAAGATGCAGTAGAAGATGGTGAATCATTTCAAGATGAGGCTTTACGACAGGGAACTCAGAAATCAGAAAATGTAAAAACAAGGGAAGGTAAGGGAGGCAGCATTGATCATATCGACGAGCTGGAAATAAGCGGTGAAGAAGACGAGGATTCAGAAGATGATAAATTAAATACGAAAGCATCAGTTTCTGAAGCTAAATCACCTAAAGAAGGGAGTAATGAAGATGCTACTAGCGAAGAAATTGGTGTATTGGATCAAAATTATGATGAGCGAGATTATTTAGAAGACCGTAGAGTTGCAACATTGCGTGTTCAATATGCTGCAGAAATTGTATCCGAATCGGAGACAGTTGAGTGTTATGAACCGGACTCATTCTCGTGTGCCCCAGCAGAGCCAGCTTCCGATAATTCTCCTGGTTACTTGTTTGAGACTTACGATGAAACATGTGATCCGGAAATTCCTGTTCCTTTTGTTAGTGACTCACTGGTAGCGCGTTCCACTGAATCGCGTATCTCGGAAGAAAGTAGGTTTCCAAACACTTCTGACGCAGATGACCATATTTCTGCTGCAGTGTCAGATGATCATAGTGAATATAAATATTCTCTAAATGAATCAAATGTATCTGTGAGTCAGAGTCCTACTAATACTGATCACCCTGTTGAAACATCACATCTGATTGTGACCATCCCAATCCGGAATGAATGCAATTATAACTCTAGTCTCAAGGAAGCGGAAGGAGTTCCCTCGCTAGTAAAACATGAAAGTGATGTACAAGCTTCACAAGGCTCAGCGACAGTAAAAAGCGATGCATCAGGCAGTGATACAAAGGAAGATCGGAAAGTGTCGTGGAGAAAACTTTTCCGCAAGCAGCCACGAGTACTCGACGAAGCAGGAACACAAAAGCCTACACAGTGGTCAGCTGATACTGGAGTTAGAAGCAGCGTTCCTGCTAAAACTTTTTGTGAAAATGAAAGTAACGAATGTAAAAATATGGTTCGTATGAACAAAGAATATGCAAAATTGTTCGACGTTTTTAAAAGACCGATTGCTAGTCGGACAACTGATGATCTACCATTTGAAACAGTGTCTCCAGTCGATAGTTTCTCTGAAGATCTTGCGGAGAATCCCATAAGAGATGATGCTCAAAATAATGAAAACGAAGATGAGCATGCCAATTATTTTGCGATATCGCGACAAGAAACCTCAAGGGAAATAGAAAGGCAGCGATCTTCAAAAAGCTCCAAGAGTTCGAAAGAGGCTGAGGAATATAGTCCAAAACAAACCGTGGAAGAAAAGGACAGTGTTCAACGAAGAGTTGTGGAGGAACAAAATAAAAATGAAATCAGTCATCAAAGCAGAAAACATAAATCGCCTGACGCTGATTTATTGCCAGATCAACTGACTCAACAAAATCCAGTTGAAATGGACGCGCCAGATGGCACTTCTAATGAAAATATAATTTCAAGCGGTAATATTATCCTACAGTCCCTCACTTGTGCAGGAGACGACGATAATTCATTGGTATCTGTCACTCAACATTCCAACGTGGGGTTAAGTGGTGCAAGTCCGACATCAGATAAGGATGACGCGGAATCAATAGGAACTAAAACAGGAAGTGTTAGAACTCGCGAACGGAGAAGAAGGAAAAAGAAAGTACAGATGCGCTACAAACAAATGGAACACGATAGCAATGGCCAATTTGAAAAGCTTGATGAACTTTTTGATAAAAATCTAAAATCCATGCAAAGAACACAAAGAATTGATCAGAAAGTGTCTCCATCCGATCGAGGACATTCATCAAAGACATTCGTAAATCGTCGAAGGCAATCAGAACGTAGTTCAAAAACGACTGAAGTGTCAAAAGATTTACCAAACACCACTTTTATTGTTGAAAAACCTAATGTACGTGCTCGAAAAACGGCCAAATCAAAGAAAGCTTCGGTTAGAGATGCATCACAGGGCTCTGTCAAGTCTGATAACTACCAATCAGTAGAGGCAAAAGACGCCGAGGGGGATACGAGTACATCCGAAAGAAAATCGTCTTCTAATAAACAACGCTCAAGGAATTCTGCTAAACAGAGTTCAATTTCGCAGGTTGATTACCCCGCCGACTGGTCTCAGTCTGAAACTCATTTGCAAGATCTTGACATGACCGTTAAATCTGCTGAACCTGAAGTCCGCTCTTTTCCAAGACAAGACCTGAATGTTAGATCCAAAATATACAAAAAACAGTGCTTTACTCAGTCTAATTCTGTAATAGACTCTGATGAAGGCATTGGTGTTAGTAAGGAGAGGCGTGTTTATGATTCACACGATGTATCAAGTGAACGCGAAACAACCAAGCAAAATGAGTCACATTGCGAGGCGCGCCAGGTCTTGTCGTCTGCTAACGATACAGATGACGCAGGACAATCTGAAGACAGTCGGTGTCCCACGAAATCATTTGTCATCAAGGCAAACGTAAACAAAACTGAGCTATCATCACGCCAAGCAGGTAGGGTGAGCGCAAGTGCTGGTGAGGCCTTCACAACCATTCCTCAAGTTCTCCAACCCTCAGTTGACAATGAAGGTCAGTACAGTTTGAGCTGCCTTCCTTCAGTACATAGCGTTTCGTTTTCCCTTTTTTTTTCCTTACCACAAGCCGACTCACCCCGCCTGCTTCCTGTTAGTGACTTGCCGTGTTGCCTTAGCACCTCTTTTGCAATTTTTGCAGTGAATCCTGTATGCAAACATATAGTTTTTGCTGGAACAATTCATCATTTTTTAAACATCGTGTGTTGTATAATTCAAATTTTCAAATAATAAAATAACACTTCTAATTTGTGTTGTATGTACTGTTTGATGAAACCATTTTTTTTGGTTTTTAAATGAAGAAATACAACGAAATTAAATCCTGAACCTGAATTTGTTGAAAAGGAAAAGACCTAAGAAAATGATGGTACCAATATTTCTGAAGACACATAAGCGGAAAAGTGAAAAATCCTACTTACGGTATAGTTGATGGATTGTCGGACAAAATAGTTCTTGCAGCGGTCTTTCTTAGAGGCATCATTCAAATCGTAGCACAGTTACCTAAAATTCCTATCTTGACAAGCGATGATGGAAACACAATAGCCTTCCATATTTTATACATTGAGGATGCACTTGATGAGATGCCTTGGATAGTTATCTCTATTTTTAGACGCTTCTGTTGGAAATTATTTTCTCTCCCTTAGCACACTTAACAGATCTTTACATATATTTATGATCACACACCTTTGAATGGGATTGACACATCGCTATGATACACATCAAATATTGTATTGTGGAACTTACTTTGATTTGACGGGATTTCTCACGTGTGGCCACCTCAATGGCGTCGATGATCTTCTCTTCGATACGCTGTCGTATGTTGTAACTAGATGCTACAGTGTAACTACAGCTGATAAGTCTACCTTACTCATGTTAGTTCTTTCTACCAATTGTAAACTAAAACTTCGATTTCTAAACTAGTCGATCATGTCACGTTGAAGGTTCGGAGGTATCCATAGATGAATTGTTGCATCCTAGGAGAGCATCGAAATTATTGAACCTACACTCACCATTGTTCGGAATGCACTGCCGGCCCTAGGCTAGTAACCCCAGCGGTGACCGCCTTTCAAGCACCCGTAGGCCGGCGTCAAGAATTACGAACTCAACCTCAGGACATTTTAACACAAAGATGGTTTACTTCAAACTACAACAACTACCATGAACGCTTTCTTACCGTATTTTACTCATATTATCTTAAAAACTATGATATGCATTTAACGACTAGAAATTCTTAGAACGATGTACTTCCAAGATGAAGGGAAATACCTTGGCCCTTTACTCAATACGACAGAGGGCAAACATCTAGGAGGCAACACAGAGCGGGAACACCATTGGCAGTTGAGAAAGGGATAGGAGAGGGAAAATTCAAAAACCACTGCCACTCAGAAAACATTCCAAACTCCAAATGTCGACGTCATACTGAACTAGATAGTTCCAATAATATACAATTTAGAGTTTCCTTCCTCCGACGAGGCATTGTGGGTTTTGTTCCCCACAGCTTCTGAAATCCCGTCCTGCAATTCAAACAAGTGTTCAATCGCAAAGCTCCAGCTACTAACTCAGTTTTCAGCTAGAGATACTCAATTGTTTCAAATTATTAGTCATGTTTGTGTTCGCACTAACCCGACAAGGCTCGTACTGGAGTGCCACAGTGTTCTGTTGTGACTTGTGCCCCGCAACGCTTCTTCTTCTGACAGAGAAGCTGAAGCGGACTTGGATGCGCTCGCAAGCTACTCAGACCGACCTCGCACAACCTCATCAGGCTTTTGGCAATCTCTGCCCCAACTCGACCTGTGTACCTCAGAAGAAGATAAGGTAAGAGCGTCATGGCCGAGCCCACGGATAAGAATATCATCCAAGCAACGGGGTTTGGTAACCTCGCGTGATCCTAACGCACCATATGAAACATGATTTAAATATTTGACATTCGTTCAATTGCTGTGTATTGGTGCCGGCCATTTCTCGTATTATTTTCAATTATTCTCTACCACTCTCCGACAGAAAATTGTTTACAAGGTAGGAACAACATATCGAAATATTATTCGATCATCGCGAATGGCAGGATATAATGCATTAATCTCCCCAAACATGTAGTTCGACATTAAAGAATATAAACACGGATCGTGTGTAGGGGCATTCCCAAGGTAGAGTTATAGACCAATTGCAGAATTCCCCCGGAGCAGCTCTTGGCCGATTGCAGTCAGTTCTAGACCGTTTCCAGGTCAGTTCTAGACCGTTTCCAGGATTCCCACGGTGAAGTTCTAGACCGACTGTAGGATTCCCATGAACAAGTTCTAAACCATTTTCAGGATTCCCACAGTCAAGTTTTTGACCTATTGTAGGATTCCCGCGGAGAAATTCAGTACCAATTGCCGGATTCCAACAGTTTTTTTTAATAATCTACCTACTTCAAGGAGCAGTAGTTTTTATCAAATCGGATAAAATATCATATTTACAATAGCGAAATTCAATTCGTTAGCCAATATAAATTAAGGAGCTTTGTCCAAATATAACCCCGCAATAAGAGCTCCTATCAGGATGATTAACTTGTTGGGAAGTTCATGTTTGTTTCTTCGTTCGAGCACCAACGAATTTTCTACTGCTCAACCTTACCTCAAGAAAGCTGCATTTTTCCGATCTTCGTCCAGGAATGAAAAATGAACGGGCCTAGGGTATTAACATCTATGATTTCCGGTTGAAATTGTGGCCTTTCAGTTCTCAACCCCTCTTGTTTACGTCAGGCAAGTCCACCGAAGTGTTTGAATCTCCGCCTTACTGAGGACGTGTGTTGTATTGATTTCATGTTACCTTATTGATCACTGATTACACATTTATTCCTGGGTAATTAATAACCATCCCAACAAAGTAATTAATAACATA